>CAMZMU010000042.1:40648497-40855211 GCA_947311845.1 Poa pratensis
CACCCAGTATGACCCGCCGGCTTGAGTTCCTACCCGCGTTATTATTATCCTCCACTTAGGCCAAAAGCCTAAGCTTGGGGGGAGTATATCGACATCTCACTCATTTAACATATCATTTCTTGTCGATACTTTGTATATCCATGTTGCAGTTTTCTTTCTTTCTTTTTAATTGTTTACCTTTTATTGCTGCATTCAAAACACAAAAACACAAAAATATTTTGTTGTTTCTCTTCATGTGTCTCTTTAAGTTTCAATATTAGTTTGCTTAGTTTTAAAATTTGGTTTGTTATTCAAAAATCTAAAAATATTTTGCTTTATTGTTTGTTTCTTTTTTGCTCTTGTTTCAAAAACTCGAAAACCCAAAAATATTTTGTTTTTCTTTTTGGTTTTGTATAGTGTTTTCAGAGTTGGACAGCCATCCGTGATTCCGATGGAGCTTGGTTTTCATTCTTATCATTCGAAGCAACACAAGGAAAAAGCAATAAGGATGATCTACAACAACTTGAGTTGGGGTGAGAGGCTGGTATGAACTCTATTTGTTTTCATTTTTGTACATATACTCATCTATGTGAGCATGCTTAGTTGGTTCATGTGAGGTATATGTCATTTAGTGGATGCTTAGTAGTTCTTGTTCTCTCATGATGGTCCCAATTTATTAATAGTGGTAGCATGTTATGTTGATGTTTGCTTGCATTGTTCTATTCATAGAGGGTATGACATTGTGGTATCCTCCTCTGAATAATTCATTCGAATTGACTTGGCACATGCTCATGCATGCGTATGACTGAAAAACAAAAGTCAATTAAGCCTTGATGATTTATTTTGACTCAGAGTTCTTGTATCACTTTTATGTCTCAATTAATTTCATTTTGTCGCAAGCATGATTATGACGGTTATTGCTCTCTTGATTGTCGCTTCCCAGTCTATTGCTAGCTTTCACTTGTACTGAGCGGGAATGCTGCTCGTGCTTCCAAAACCATGAAAACCAAGTTATTCCAAAGTGTCCACCATAAATACCTATGCATGGCATTTCGAACCATTCAAGTAAATTTTCATGTGCTACCTTTAAAACCTTCAAAGTACTTCTCAATTTGTGTCAATGTTTTATAGCTCATGAGGAAGTATGTGGTGTTTTATCTTTCAATCTTGTCATTCAGACTTTCACCAATGGACTAGTGGCATATACATCCGCTTATCCAATAATTTTGCAAAAAGAGCTGGCAACGGGGTGCCCAGTCCCAATTAATTATAACTTTCATCAATAATTCTTTCACATGTTTTGCCCTGATTTATCAGTAAGCAACTTAATTTGCAAATAGACACTCCTCCATGGTATGTGAATGTTGGAAGGCACCCGAGGATTCGGTTAGCCATGGCTTGTGCAAGCAAAGGTTGGGGGGAGTGTCACCCATAATGAAACTAAAATACATGTGTAAACAAAGAGAAGAGGGATGATCTACCTTGCTGGTAGAAATAACATCCTTCATGGGAGCCGCTCTTGAAAGTCTGGTTGACAAGGGGGTTAGAGTACCCGCTACCATTCGTTGAAACAACCAACACTTCCCAAAACAATTTTGCATCTGTTTTAAAATAAAAAGCTCTAGCACATGATAATCCCTGCTTCCCTCTGCGAAGGGCCAATCTTTTACTTTCATGTTGAGTCACCATCCTTTCTTTGAGCACTTTCTCGAGAGCATAGTTTTCATTCTTAGTGTAATGTGCTTGTCCCAGAATGTGGTTAACTGTATATAACTTTGATGCTTTTATCTTTGATATCTTGATTCTAGTCTTCCCATGAACTTCAGAGGTGCCTGGGCATTTATGTTTTGCTGTACAAAAACGGGCAAGCGAGATACCTTATTATCATATCCTATTATGAGCATTACAATCTTGTGAATTAATATGTTTCATGTTTGTCGCTATTAGTATGTTGGTATCTTTTCATAGTTTACATGCCTATTGAGTGACATTATTTGCATTTGCCTCATCTTGAATTGCCTAAGCATTTGTTCATATAGTGAGAATATATGCATCATATGAAGCAAATGTGTTCGTGAAAGTTTTTATTGCACTCAGTTGTTAACTGAATTGCTTGAGGACAAGCAATAAGCTAAGCTTGGGGGAGTTGATACGTCCAAAACGTATCTACTTTCCCGAACACTTTTGCTATTGTTTTACCTCTAACTTGTGTGTTTTCAATACAACTAATGCGGACTAACGCTGTTTTCAGCAGAATTGCCCTGGTGTCTTGTTTTTGTGCAGAAAGTCAACTTTCGGGAAAAACACCAGAAAAGATCGCAAACCTCCTATTTTACCAGAAGACTCACGGAGCCAGAAGGGGAGGCGGAGATGGGCCACGAGTGGCCCAAACCACATGGTGGCGCGGCCTGGGGGCCACCGCGCCAGCCACTGAGGAGGGCGACTCGGGCACCTCCCCGAGTCCCCCTTTCGACTACTTAACCCTCTCTGGCCTAAAACGCGGGGGTCGTCCACTTCATCCAGAAACATCACCGTACGCCGCCACCATCGCGAAACCTATTTCGGGGACCAGAAACTCCGTTCTGGCACTCCGCCGGGACGGGAATTGGAGGAGATCATCGCCATCATCATCACCGACGCTTCTCCATCGACCATCCATGTTTCCCCCATCCATGTGTGAGTAATTCCCTGCTGTAGCTGAGGGGGATGGTAGGGATTGGATGAGATTGTTCATGTAATAAGCTATAAGATCATTAGGGCATGGTGCCCAGTATCCGTTGTTAGTACTTATTGATGTTGTTGCAACTTGTTGAGCTTAATGTTTGTCACTAGGGCCCGAGTGCCATGATTTCAGATCTGAACATGTTATTGTTTCATAATGATATGCACTGTTTATTGATCATACCTGCAAGTTGTATACACATATTGTTGTCCGGAACCCGCGGTCCCAAAGTGACAATAATTGGGACAGCCGAGGGGAATGGCTGCGATGTGAGGATCACATGTGTTCACGGCGTGTTAATGCTTTGCTCCGGTACTTTATTAAAAGGAGTACCTTAATTACCAGTAGATTCCCTTGAGGCCCGGCTGCCACCGGCTGGTAGGACAGAAGATGTTGTACAAGTTTCTCATTGCGAGCACGTACGACTATATACGGAACACATGCCTATGTTTACTTAGTACTTGGATGCTTCATCATTATTATCTGCAATGCCTATGTCTTGATTATTATATGAGCTATCTTATCCATGCAGCGCCCGTTCATCCATCCCTATGCCTACAGTGTTTTAATCATACTGTTTACTGCAATCACTACTGTTGTCTCTATTTACTGCTGCTATTATTTCACCGCTACTACTGCTATAAAACTGTTGCTACTGATAATCTGTGTCGAGCAAGACTATTCACAGGTGCAGCTGAATTGACAACTCCGCTGTTAAGGCTCCCAAGTATTCTTTGGCTCCCCTTGTGTCGAATCAATAAATTGGGTTTTACTTCCCTCGAAGACTGTTGCGATCCCCTATACTTGTGGGTCATCACTTCTGCAGCGTGTTCAGTTGCTCCTGGAAGTTTTCCTCGTGCTCCTGCATCCCTCTTCAGGTCAGAGTTTTCTTGTGTCAGAGCAGTGACTTTTTCTTCTAAGGCCTGAAGTTGGGTTGCATGATCAGCCCGGGTTTCAGTTTCGGCCTTCAAGATTTCTTGGAGCCGGGCAATTTCTTCACTGCTTTTGCTCACATGTTCCTGTTCACAAACAACAGAAAGTAGTGTGTGATTAAGCCCAAGTTGCTGAAGGAAAGTTAAACCCGGCACTTGGGGGCTACACATTTTAAGTTTCTCAGGGTGTAAGGTGTTGTTCCAGGCCGCCGCAGGCGTGCAACCCGGCACTTGGGGGCTACATGCGCAAAAAGTCTGAAATTTTCTAAGTGTTAGTCCCAGGTACTGTGGACAGTTAACCCGACACTTGGGGGCTACAGTGTTCAAATTTTGTTATGAAAAATGAGCAGTTTAAGCGATGAAGTTTTAAGTCCCAGCTTGTTGTAAATAGACAACCCGGGCCTTGGGGGCTACAGGGTCGAAAATTGTGTCTAAGGCATCTGTGTTTCAAGCACCAAGCTCATCAACAGGTGATAGTCTTGGAGCTTGGGACTAGGCAGAGTATAGTTATGCAAGAGGTAGCAAGAAAAAAAAAGAGTACCTGGTATCGTTTTTGGATTAGGGAGACGAGTTCAGTCTCCAAATTCTTGTGGTAAGCAAGATGAGTGAAGAAGTATTCTTCGCAAAGAGACGGTGTGGACATGGAGTCCAGAGCCGCCAAGTCCAAAGAAGGAACTAAGTCTTTGCCTTTGGCAGAGGGGTCCAGTTTAATTTCAGGCACAGTGACCTTGGCAATGACTTTGGAGACGCCAGGTGCCGGGCCTTGTTTGGACCCGGTAATCAGCACTTCCTGGTCATCCTCTTTGGGTGCCAGACCCTAACCCGGGTGACTGTGCAGTGGGGGATGGCTGTGGAGCAGCTGGAGGAGGGCTTCGTGGAGATGCAACCACGTTCTCAGCAGCAGATTCTTCCTTTTGAGCCGGCTCCTCGACGTGTACCTCCGTTGGAGAAGGTTATGCCGTAGCATGGGAGGAGATGCGGCTGGAGGAGAGTCCGAGTCTTCCTCCATAATGGCCTTGGCACTGAAACGAAAAGAGAAGTGGTTAGTCAAAAAAGACAGCAAAAGTACTGAAGAATGGAATAATGAGAGGGTATTTCTAACCCGGCATTGATATGGAAGTCCTCGGGTGTGCTAACACCATCCGAGGAGGAATCTGATAAACGAGATGGTTTAGCAACTAGGATCTTGCCAGCTAAAGGGTACTTTTTGCTGGGCGTCTTCTGGATGGATTTGGCCCAGCTTGATAAAGAGCGTTGAGGGATACCTGGGCTCAGGAAACGTGGCTTGCAGAAGATCGGGTTCGGCGCCTCTTGTTCGCCTCAGCCTCCTTCTCAGCTTCTTTTTCCTGTGTTTGTGCTTGGGTTTGAGATAAGTTCATCGTGTAAATTGAGAAACGAGAGTATGGCACCTTAGCAATGACGGCCCGGTCCTCTTTTGAGTAGGAGGTTCAGCAGTTTGGGGACCCGGCAGTACGTCAGAAGCCGGGTCAGTAGGGCCTGGAATAAGATTTGTCGGGTTATCAGTAGAGGCGTCCTTGTTGGGGACTTCGCTGTTAATCAACTGGATGAAGAGCCGGCCTACAGAGTCTATCTCACCTTCTTCTTCTTCATCATCATCTTCACTTTCTGTGTCCTCCCCATCAGGAGAGGACGTGGGGTGTAGTCTATGCTCCACCACTTGGGGTCCTGGAAAAAAGAAGTTAAACCAGTAAGATGTTATGGATGAAATTGCCGGGTTTCGGTTAGCAGAAATGAGTGGGGATTGGTTTCTACCATGGAGGGTTTGTTCTTAGCACTAAATGGGGCAAGCCCGTCCAGTGCAATGGCAGTCTTGTTTTGCCAAGGAGTTTCTTGGCATTCTTCACAACTTGGTCATCAGTTAGCGTCATCTCAGAGTAGCGCATGCTGTCAGTGGTTTCTCCAGTGTATTGGCATAGCAGCCGGGTCCTGGTGCTGAGTGGTTGAATGAACCAACCAATCCAGCACTTGACAAGGTATGTGCCCTTGAGGCCATGGGCGAGTAAAGCTCTGGCCCGGCGAAGTATGGGCTCGAGCTTGACCCGGTCAGCTTCATTAGCATAACTGTTCATCTTAGCCTCGTACGTCAGGCCCGAGTTCCGGAAAGCCGGGTAACGAGCGTCGTCTCACTCGGGTGAGGTGTCTTTGCAATAGAAGTAAGTGTTTTGCCACCCCTTAGGGTGACTGGCTAAAGCGAGAGCCGGGAAATCGCATTCCCTGCGGCGCTGGATCGCAACTCCACCATATGGGATCACTTGGTCCTTGCGAGACGGATTGCAATAGAAAAACTCGAGGAAAAGATCAAGGCTAGGAGCCATTTGCAAGTAGTCCTCACAGAAGACAACAAAGTTACTGATGTTGAGTATAGAGTTGGGGCCTATGTCCTGGGGCCTAAGGCCGTAGTATTTGAGAACCCGGCGGAAAAATAGGGAACCCGGGGGGCGGAGACCACGTTGGACATGATCAAGGAAAGCGACGACCTCACCGTCCTTGGGGTTGGGGCGGATCTCTTCTCCAGCAGGACGCCAGTTGATCTCCTCTTTGGGGGGAAGCTCGCCGCAGTTCACATATTCTTGCAGCATCAGGTTTGTCACTGTGGATTTGGTCCAGTTGACCTGAGCAGCAGCGGGGGCGGCGGAGCCAGATGCACCAGCGTGGGAGCTGGGAGGTTTCTTCGCGGTCTTCTTCGCGGCACGGGGACCCCCAGCCTTCACCTTCTCCTTCACCATGATTGTAGAGCTTCGAGGTTCTCTGGCTGCAACAATGGCGATGAGGAACCCTAGCAATGGATGCGTGCGGGGAAAGGAAAATACGGAGTGAATTTGGGTGTGATTTAGAGTGGAATCGAGTGCGGAACACGAATGCGTGAGAGAATCGTACCTGCGGATCTTTACGCGGAGATTTGGAGGCTCGATCTGAGAGGGGATCTGCGGCTGCTACAGTGCAGGCGCGAGGAAGATGACGAAGAGGAACGGAATGGGGAAAAAGATTGCGCGTCTTGTGGTCTTCTATTTATAACCGTGGTGAAAACCCTAGGGGTATTGAGGTAAAAATGAGTGGATAAGATAAGTATCCTCTCCTGGGAGTTAATGTCGAGCAGAAGAGACAAAAGGAATATTCCTTGGCCACATTTATGGCTGGTAATAGGCCCGCAATAGAGTTGTGATTTTCGCTAAGTGTCGAAAATGGAACCCGGTGGCATAAGAACCCGGTGTATCTGAACCGGTTACGTCCTAGGTCGCCAAGAAGGGCTGGCCAAGCTCAGGAGAAAAGTGGTGCAACCTGGCATTTAATTTGTTGTATATTATTTTGTGTTTCAGGTGGTTAACCCGGTTGACCAGATAACAGTTCAGCTCAAAGAAGCAATATTCAAGAATAGAAGCAGAACATGTCAACCTGGCAATCAGGTTAACCTGGGGGCTACTGATGGGGGGATAATAACCCGGTAGGCCCATGAAGAGGAAGCGTGACCCGCCAGGCAGGAGGCCCGACCAGGCCAGCTAACCATCGGCATGGGCCGGGTTATGTCGCTGGGCCAGTAGGTTTGGCGGTAACCTGGTTCAGGAAGGAAAGGTTCTAGAAGACCAGAGGCGGTTCAGGACTTGGAGGACACGAAGGCCAGAAGAGCTAGAGTAGGACTCCGAGTCTGGGTAGAACCCGGATTTACCTTGTAAAGCGCCAGGAGACCCGGTCATCTATATAAGCCGATCCCTGAGCCCTAGTTAGACAGAACCCTTCTATGATCCAAGCTTAGGCGAGAGAATCATAGAGAGAAATATCCGCTACCAAGCGAACCTTGTAACCTAGATCGAGATCCGGCTCTGTTGTCGTAGCCGGGTTATCGAGATCGAGATCAATAACAAGATAGCAGGAAGTAGGTCTTTATCACCAATGGAGAGGCCGAACCTGGGTAAACCCTTTGTCCTAGCAGAGCTAAACAATCTCCCAGATACTAGAGTCGCCTTGCCCATCAACTTAAGCTACCCAAGAGTAGCATCTGCCGTGTTATCTACCCCACGACACCGACGGCCCCGACAAAAAGCCGTCGGCTTAGGTGTTGGCCGTCGGCGTATCAACGCATTCCTGTAGTGGTGGGGGAAGGTTGCAAGCCTGTGCTGCTACTTGGGGTGTATCCCTAGCCGATGTTCCATCTGCATTTATTCGATCTCGTTGTTTGGCTATTGTGGTATTCAAACCCTTGATTGCCGAGTGTTGGGGATATACCTACTGGGGTATCACCAGCATGGATCAATCCGGCTAGTCCAGGGTGGCCCGCAGTGGTGGTAAAGGCTTTGCCTGCCGGGCGGCCCAGATAGCTGACGATCTAGGAAGGCGGATGCCGGCATGGAGGAGGCCCAAGACTAAAGCCCATGAAGCCACCAAGACCAAGACGGAAGGTGGCATACTTGCCGGCTAGGTTTAGGACTCCGTATACTTGCTGGATATGTAATCACCTTGTAACCCTAGGTGCCGCCTATATAAGCTGGACCTCGGGACACCTTTAGGGCATCAACCAATCGATACTCTCATACTCATAGCTCATTGTAACTTGAAACACGGCAATCTGCCTTATAGTGAGTTATAGCAGCACGTAGGGCTCCGCCACCGCCGTGGAGCCTGAAGCTGGGTAATTGCCGTGTACAATCCCGACCTCGACGTCGTCCACCTTCTTGCCCTACGTTCACCCTCGGCTAGCAGGACCCCGTCTCCTATCCAAGATGCCGATACGACGACAGTTGGCGCCCACCGTGGGGCCTAAGGCGTCAGGCGTCACGTTCCAGGCGGGAACCCTTGGCGGCATCGGCGAAACAATCGCCGTCGGCCGCGCCGTTCGCTATGGCGACAACCACTACATCAGCTGCGACGAGTCCTACATCCCCGCAGACGACTACATTGTCGGATGCGGAGTTGTGCCGTTTGGCGGCGTCGATGTGTTCATCGGCTACACTTCTGAGGCGTATGGGTTGCCGCGAATTTATTCGCCATCCCACCCGCCCTACAATCAAGACGGATCTGAGTTTGCCTCCCCTGAGGAGTCCGCAGATTCAGATCTACACTTTGTCGGCATGACGGGACTGGGATCCAACTCCCAGCCCAACAGTCAAGATCTCGAATCTATTCTTCCTGCACTCCAGGATGATGCGATGTCGGATGCCGGATCCAGATCTACCGTTCACGTCCACGTAGATTCTGACTCCGAAGAAGATTCTGCCAGCATGTTTGAGCAACGGGTCAAGCAGTGTTTCGTTACACCTGATCCTCCGCCTTCTGAGCCGGCTACGGGCTCTTCCGTCAACATGCAGCAGGTTTTTGTGGCGGATGTCACCGGTGCAGTCTCAGCGCAGGCGGCGGCAACTGACGCTGCCAACCTGGGAACCCCAGCAACCGATCCACAGTTTCCGGAGCCTCCTGGGGCTCCAAAGAAGAGGATTCTAGAGAAGGCGAGCCCAGCAAGGTAGGGAACATGGCGGCTCTGGCGGAAGTTCTACACACGCCGGTAAACGACAAAACCAACCCGGCTGATTTGGAAAAACTTCGGAGCACCTTGGTGGAGCAAACTGAGTACCTCAAAAGCAAGCAAGCAGAGGTCCAGAGCCTCCTCGACGAAGCCAAGGAGGAAAACGCCAAGATAACCTCCAAGTTAGACCCCAAGCGCAATCTTTTCACCACCACTCCATTGCCCAAGCCGGCAGGACCTGTGGAAGAGAAGAAAAGCAAGAAGGGCAGAGATCCTGACAATTTCAAATCCCCTGCCCAAAAGCTTGGTTTCGAGTGGGCTACAGCGCAACAGCGTAAGGACAAAAACGGGGACATCATCCTCGCAACCCCTGTCCTAAACACTGCAGCCGCCTTAGACATCCTCAACAATGATGACTATGACAAGGACGAGAAAATTTACTACGCCTCGATCCTTGCTCACAAAGCTCTCGAGCAGCAGGCCCGGGCTGATTCTCGCGCCGACATGGTGGACGCAAGAGGAGGAAAGTTGGAATCCAAGTCCAACGCTTGCAAAGCTGCGGCGGGTGGCAACCCCGAAGACCCGTCCGGCTCCAGTAGCCACGGAAAAGGGAAAGACAAGGAGAAAGATCCACGCAAATCACCACCTCCCAAGAGGCAGCGTGACGAAGCATCCAGGACCGGCAACAGACGCAATGCATCGCCTCCTCCGCCTAGGCGGGATGAAGGCGGAAGCAGGGGCAGCAAGCAGCCGCCAAGGAGTGGCGGCAATCGCGACAACGCCCCGCCGCCAAGAAGAAGCAGGGACCGCACATTGTCCCCACCACCAGTGCCCAGGCGCGAAGGTGGAAGCCGGGGGCACAACAATGAGCCCAGGCACAGCCGGGCAGCGCAGGACGAGCCCCATGCCGACAGATCTGGCAAGCAGCTCAGTCCGCAAGACGCGAGACATCGTATAAAGGCGAATTGTACAAGTTAGCACCACTGGTGTTTACCAACGTTGCATTTCGCCCGAAGAAGGCAGAGAATGTTGGATGAGATACATGCTGGCGTATGTGGACATCACGCTTCCTCACGCGCCCTTGTTTCAAAAGCCTTCCGACAAGGTTTCTACTGGTTGACAGCCAAGCAAGATGCAGAGGACATCGTCAAAAGATGCAGGGGCTGCCAACTTTATGCCAGACAATCACACATGCCGGCTCAGAGCTTAAAACAATACCCATCACATGGCCTTTCGCAGTCTGGGGCTTGGACATGGTTGGTCCGTTTAAAACGGCGCCTGGTGGCTACACACATTTACTTGTGGCTGTAGACAAGTTCACCAAGTGGGTTGAAGCTAAGCCTATCAAAAAGCTAGACGGCCACAGCCGCAAATTTTCTGTGGGGAATAATCTCTCGGTTCGGGGTGCCTCATAGCATTATCACCGATAACGGCACTAACTTGTCGCAAGGCGAAGAGGAATACTGTTATAAGCATGGCATCCGCCTAGATCTTGCCTCAGTAGCACACCCGCAGGCAAACGGTCAAGTAGAGCGTACAAATGGTTTAGTCCTACAAGGAATCAAACCACGTCTCGAAGTACCATTGCACAGAGCGGCTGGGGCTTGGGTGGATGAATTGCAATCTGTCCTTTGGAGTTTACGCACAACTCCAAACAGATCAACCAAGTTTACTCCTTTCTTCTTAGTCTATGGCGCAGAAGCAGTGTTGCCAACCGACATGATGTATGATTCTCCCAGAATTCAAGCCTACGTCCAGGAAGACGCAGAAGATGCAAGACAGGATGGCCTTGACCTACTTGATGAAGAACGAGACGTTGCTCTGCACGATCCGCCATCTATCAGCAAAGTTTGAGGCGTTATCACAGCAGAAGGTGCGGCAACGAAGTTTTAGAGTTGGTGACCTGGTCCTCCGCCTAATCCAAGATAGGAAGGGCTTGCATAAGTTATCCCCGCCTTGGGAAGGACCTTTTGTGGTCAGTAAGGTGTTGCTCAATGGTTCTTATTACTTGGTGACGCGCGAGACGGATACAAGAAGAAGCGAGGTCGCAAGCGCAAAAGGAAGGTTGACGACAATGAAGAAACCAAGCGACCTTGGAACATTGAGCAGCTACGTCCTTTTTACACTTAGCAATTTCCACATTGTAATAAGTACTATATGATTATGAAATAAAAGTCTGTGGTTTGCTCATTCAGTTTTGGGATCATGCCATCTTTTGTCTTTTCTCGCAATCATATATCTGTTGTCATAAAAGTTACCAAACAAAATAAGTTTTTGCTCCGTGCTAAGGTTCAAACTTTTTGACATTTGCCGTCTGCCGGCTAAAAACAAACAATCTTTGCACCGCCTAATATGCTTATCTGTCTGTTTGTGTGTGGGTCGCCTAGTAGTATGTCGTTGGCACCAACATGCTGGCTTTGGTCTCTGAGTCTAAATTAGTTGGTATTGCACCTGGTTGGCTCAGCTAAAGTAACTAAGATGAGGTTCCGCCAACATATGAAAAAGCAAACATGCAACGAGATACATATTAAGGCGGGCCACTTAAATAAGCCTACCGCCAAGTGTAGCATAAAAGTTGGCCCAAATATTTACAAACCCAAATATAAAGTTTTTGCGTTAACAGATTAACGCAGTGTTTTGTGCTGCCATTACAGGAGAGGACAGTCAAGGAGTTGCCGCCTTGGTAGAGTGGTGGAGAGATCCTGGGGGCTGACGCCGGCATTCTTGGGGCTGGCTCCGCCATCCTGGGGCTGCGCTCGTAGCTCCGGCTTCGCCTTCTCCGCCTACGGCAGCTTCAGGATCCGCCAAGGAGGGATCGGCTACGGCAACATGCGGATCCGGGTGTTCCTTGTAGAACTTGCGGATGTCAACCATGTTGGCAACCCGGGTCGCATAGCCGAACAGACCGCAGCACGTCCTGCATCACGATGGCTTGGTTGTTTTCGTCTTCGGTGGGGAAGTACTCGGTGACTTGATGAATATCAGCCCCGGGTACCACGCCGCCGTCATCGCCAATGCCAACTTGGCGCCGCCTCGTGCTGCTGAGCGTAGTGCTGTCGTGTTCGGTTGCCGCCTTCTCCAGCAGGTCCGGCAGGCATCGAAGTTGACGGGATCGCCGTCCTCCCCAGGGTAGAACTTGGCGGCAAACGCTTTGCCTGCGCCGACAATCTGGTTGACGATTTCGCCAACTTCAAGATATGGGCAAGGCGCGGCGTCATAGCCATGTCATCACCCAAGTTAGCCGGCACTGCACAAACACAAAGTTACACACTGCAGCTTCAAATTTCAAGAGTGCGAGTGTCAAAGAAAAATGAAGGATTAGAGACGTACCCAAGACATGCTCGTGGATGGCGTTGACCTCGTCCAGATGGTTTTCAAGTGTTTCCTGAGCCAGCTGGACTGCCTGTGACAGTTGTTCCTGCTGTGCTTTGGCGTTCTTGTTCACCTGGTCGAGGTTGTTGCTCATGGCTTCAAGTTGTCCCGTCAACTTGCTAACCTCGCGGCATGGGCCAGCTCCCGCTCTCCAGTTCCTTGGCATGATCCGCCTTCAGTTTTGCCACCAACTCAGCAAGATCTGCAGCTTCGTTCATCAAAGCTTGCATGTCAGTGGAGTTCTTGAGAATATCTTGCGCAGTGTTTAGTAATTCTACAAATAAAGAGACGACTAAAATACTTGTCGGAAAAGCAAAAAGAAGTCGGACGAAAAGAAGGCAAAGAAAACTTTGTCACCTTCATCCTTTTTGCGAGCTCTTCCAAGCTCGCAATCTGGGCGTCCTTCATCTCCACGTCCTGCTGCAGTTGCTGGCATTCCTTGTTTTCTTCTCTTGAGCACGGAAAAGCTCAAGGTTGGAAGCAAGAACGGCCTGCATGCATAAAACAACATTGTGGTTAGCACTATTAGTCAACGAGACCACTTTGCCGGCTAAAAATTTTTTCAGCCGCCAAAGTGCTCGGGGGCTGGGACTATAGGCTACATTACCTCAAGTTGTCCATGCAGGGTCGTGGAGTTCATCCATGTGCGCGTACCATTTGCGGGTACCTTCACGCATGGTCCTTAGCGTTTGCCGGGGGTCTTGCAACCCTTTGCCAGATTGAGAGCCAGGATGGGAGGACGATCCGCCTTGGTCAGCCGCCATCCTGTCATCCATCTCTTGCTTCATGGCAATAAATCGAGCGGCATCATTAGCCGAAGCTTCAGCCGTCTTGGAAGTGGTAGGTCCGGCAACTGATTTTTGCCCGCCGCCTTCTCCGTAGCCTCTGTGGTACCAGCAGCTGTGTACGTTCCCTGGCAACCACGGGAACGCCAACTGTGGGCGTTGTCGGCGCAGCGGCTGGAGAAGAACGTGGTGGCTTGCCCTGCCGGCAGAAATCTTCAGTTGGCGCGGAGCTTGGGCATGGCAGGCTTGCCCCTGTAGCAGAAAAGTAAGTTTGTCAGCACAAACTTATATCAAAATGGCTAAGTCAGGGAAAGCAAAAGTTTGCCTACCGCTTGAATGGGACATTCCCCACGGTCTCATCCTCTGCATCAGCGGAGGTGGCCGCTTTCTTCCTCTTCTCCAAATCCTTGGTGGAGCTGCTCATCTTGCGCTTCTTCGACTTGCTGGCACCGGTGTCGTACCAGTTAGGAGCCAAGTCTTCCTCCCCAAGGTTTGCAGCTGAAAAGGAAAAAGACAGAACATTAATTCAGTACCAGGGACAAAGATGTCAATGAAATGACAAAGTAGCTTTGGCTTACCGCTGGGGCTGGGTTGTCATGGGTGAACATGGCGACGCCTTCAGCCGCCTTCACCGACAGAGGCTTGACAAGCTCTCTGAGCCGGTACTCTAGTGCATCTTGGTCAAGGGTGCTGTTGCCGGCGTCATCCGCCTTGTACTCGCACATCTTCAGTGGGCGATGGCGGAGTGGCATTATCTTCCTCGACACCCAGCAGATGACGGTGTCAACTCCGTCAAGTTGCGGAGCCATCATCGTCTTCGTCAAGAACTCGATCCGCCTGACGGCAATTCGAAGCTCAGCCGACAAACTGCTAAGCGGCACCTTTGCCGTCCAACAGGCCTTGTGGGTTGGCGGACCGTTGACAAAACAGGCATCCCCTGTGTGCTGCCAGGTGTCGGGATGTCCTTGCAGTAGAAGAAAGTGCTGGTCCAGTGCTTCACCGACTCGATGTATGGTATCTTTGGGTACCAGTCGGGTTGGCGGCAGTTGAAGGTGACGCTACCGCAAGTTGCCAGATGGCCGCCTGGTATGGTTTGCCGGCGGCACAGGAAGCAGTACTTGAATAGCTCTATGGACGCAGCTATGCCTAAGTACCCTTCGCAAAGCCTGGAAGCGGCTAGCACTAAATACTATTGGGCGCTATATTGTGCGGCTGCAGCCCGTAGAAACTAAGTACCGCCAAGAAGAAGGCGGAAAGCGGCAAGGACATACCGCGGAGGCTGTGCGACGCCAACATGACGCGCTCGCCGTCTTGTGGGTCAGGGACTGCCTCGTCGCCTGGAACCCTCCAGGAGCATTCCGTCTTTGGCGGTATGTAGCCGCCTTCCTCCACTCCTTCAGATAGGCTGACGTCATAACTGACGGCAGCCAGTACCTGGAGCCAAGGTCCCCTGTCTCCTCTTCATCCTCGGCGTCGTCGTCGTCGTCGGCGGCAGCTTCCGCCGCAGCCTCAGTGCTGGTCGCCGCAAGGGATGGGAGCGGGAAGGTCGGAGCAGCTGCTGCAGGTGCCGCCGGAGTTGGGGAAGAAGAGGAAACCTCACCCGCAGCCACGGTGGCGACAGGAGAGGTCATCGGCGCACTCGCGGGAACCGCCGCCGCCGCTGGCGCAGATCCAGATCCAGCCGTGGTCGCCGAGGCCGCAGCCAGCGCCGCCGCCGCCGAATCTTGCTGGGTGCTCGCCATTTGCCTTGGAAGCTCTGCTTGTGCTCGCCGGAGTTGAGTAGGGGAGGAGAGCACGGGAAGATGAGGAGGCCGCGGTGGATGCGAATGGGGAAGAAGACCTGCCTCGGTGTGCCCTTTGGGGTATTTAACTCCACGCGCCAAGATTCGTGCCCGAGATTGGGGGGACGCACGATTTCTGCCACGTGCCCACGATTTGCACGTCGTGGCAACGGTGTCTGCGGCCCTCGCTCCGATTCTTGTGCGTAGTGGAGAAATAATCATGACACATGCCCAAGTCCAAACTGTCGTGGACTGCATGACGTCATCCGTCAACATTTGACAAGACCAGTCAAATGACAAGACTGGTGCCGGGAAGATTCCTGACAGCGGTCAGGCCGTCTTTCCCATGATGGCGGCAAATCATCCGACTACGTTAGGCGGATCGCCGCTTACTTTCAACTTTGGAATGCTTCAAGCTCTTCAGACGCTTACAAGACAAGAACGGACGTTGCCGACAAGAAGAAGACGGCGCCTGAAGAACTCGAACCCTTCCAGGGGCTAATGTTGGGGATATACCTACTAGGGGTATCACCAGCATGGATCAATCCGGCTAGTCCAGGGTGGCCCGCAGTGGTGGTAAAGGCTTTGCCTGCCGGGGGCCCAGATAGCTGATCAAGGAAGGCGGATGCCGGCAAGGAGGAGGCCCAAGACTGAAGCCCATGAAGCCACCAAGACCAAGACGGAAGGCGGCATACTTGCCGGCTAGGTTTAGGACTCCGTATACTTGCTGGATACGTAATCACCTTGTAACCCTAGGTCCAGCCGCCTATATAAGCTGGACCTCGGGACGCCTTTAAGGCATCGATCAATCCAATCAACACACAACCAACTCATTGTAACTGTACCTCGGCTATTGCCTCATAGTGAATTATAGCAGCACGTAGGGCTCCGCCACCATCGTGGAGCCTGAAGCTGGGTAAACTGCCGTGTACAATCCCGACCTCGACGACGTCCACCTTCTTGCCCTACATTCACCCTCGGCTAGCAGGACCCCGTCTCCTATCCAAGATGCCGATACGACGACACCGAGGTCGTTTGCATGTGACCCGGTCTTTTGCTGCTTGTTCAGTGTACGTTTAAAGCTTCGGCAGCCGTGAAACAATCGGAAGACAGTGTATTTTTATTTGTACTGGTTGTGTTGCGTCAAGTTGTATCTCCTTTATACCTGTTGTTTTCCTTGATAAATATCATATTAAGATGCCTTCGAGTATTTTTTTTTCTCAAAAAATGACATGGTGAAGTCACCTGCTTGGTCGTGTGTGAAGTCTTGGCGAAGCTCTAACATGGTGGGCCCACCTGCCAGCCCTTTAGCGTGTGTCAGTATGGGCTCTCTACAAAGGCGAGTCTCTCCATCATGTAGACTGGTCAAAGCACGACAAAATCCTGGCAAGGTGGGCCCGTCATGCTTGACTTTCGATTTCTTTGCACCTATTGCATACAATCCTAATTGGGTACCATAAAATGATTTGTGGCAATTTCTAAGACCAAAACTAGAGAACACTTGTAGTTGAAATTTAAATTATTTTTTAGAAATTGGCTGAAACTCATTAAATGGGTGAAAGTGGGTAGAATGCGAAAATAATATAATCGGAATTGGCCATCCAACATAGTCTACTTTGTATGAAAATTCGTGAGGTGCCATTTTGCACCATATTTTTGCACTTACTTTACAAAAACTTATTTTTGAAACTTAGAAAATGAAAAAAAACTCCTTTTTTGACATTATTGTTAGAAAATATTTAGTAAGAAAACACTCAGGAAATATTAACACAAGGTGTTAGCGGAGTTTTCATGACGTAGCACTCAGCAATATACACAACACTGTCAAAATTCGCTAGTTGCGTTGAACGCACCGATTTGCCGAGTGTCATTAGGGCACACTCAGCATGAGCTCTAGATTTGCCGAGTGCCCTCGGCATAACACCTTAGTTATCGAGTGCCAGGTAATGCCGAGTGTATTTCCGCACGCTCGGAGTTCATGCTTTGTGGATAGTGCCCGATAGAGTGCACTCGTCAAACATCAGGGCACTCGGCAACCTAGCAGTTTCCGGTAGTTACATCATTGCTATCTTCTTATAGCTGAGGCCGGGTTTTATATATATTAGTATCAGGTTGATTCATTAATAAATTCATTTATAAATAACCTACAAGTGAAGAAAAAAACACTATTGGGTCAATTTTACCAACCATACATGATACACGTACACAGTACACACCGTCAGATTTATACAGATAAGAGATCCCTTAGAATCAGGTAAATACCACCTCAACAGAAATATCTATCGATCTTATTGTTGTATATACGGCCCTAGGTCATTAGCAAGCGCACGTGTCCTACCGGCCAAATATATTAGACATCCCATCTCCTCTGATGGCGTGCCAACCTTGCCATGAGGCCTCGACGTCGACGTAGTCTTCCCGTCCTTCGGCGCGACGCCGCCGACTACTTCAAAAGGCCGGTGCTCAACTGGCCTAGGTACATCATCACCGAGCTATGCGGAGTCGTCTCGGTGATTTGGATGGTCTCCACCCTGTGCTACTACTTCATCTACGACCTGCCACCGGAGTTCTCCGTCGTCCATCTCACGCCGATCCCGAGCAACATCAGCACAGAGGCTCCGTCCTCGTCGCCCATCCCACGGGCCTTCGACGCCGTCCTGCACGCCAGCAACCGCCGGGGTACGGGGCGGTGCTACCACGACGGAGAGGCGGTTGTCACGTACGGCGGCTTCACCGTCGCGTCGGGCCGAACGCCGGATTTCTGCGTGCCGTGGAAAAGTGCGCGGGAGGTGCCGTTCAGGCTTTCGTGGGATTGGGACAATGGTGATCGCCGTCTGCCGGAGCACCTGCGTGGCCGCTTCGCGGCGGCGGAGAGAGTCGGCGCAGTGGAGCTCGAGGTCCAGGTGAGACTCCTCCAAGGAGACGATGCCCGGTCGGGCACGGGCATTGGCAGGCCGACGTGGATGTGGTGCAAGGCGAGGATGGGCGGAGCGCATGGCGTTCGGATGCCGTGCACCGCGCTCGCTACGCAGAACTGGTTTTCCGATCTGGCCTAGGCACCTGAGTTGGAGCGTTACAACAAATCCCGTCCGGATACAAATTGGATTTTATTTTTGGACTTCTGTGTTAAAAGTTGTCACCAATCAAGATTCAAGCAAAAAGAGTGTGCCGTTAAAATTCTTGATTATTATAGCATAGAAGTAAAAAAGGTGGCACATTCATTAGGTCCAATTAATATAGTGTTTAAATTATCCTATTAAAAACATTAAAGGATCCTTACCAACAAACATCACACTTGATAATTTCTGTTTCTTGCACATTGATCCGATTAAACAAAATTTGGCGATACATTTGTTTCAATCCAAATCACCACATCAATCACCAACGAATTCGCCTTAGTATACCATAAGGTCGGAGTCACCGGTAAAAAAATGTACTAAATAAAAATATATAAAACATATTATCATATAAGTATACTTGTTACTTGCCAACATATTTGAAGCATAAAATTTCCATGATTTTTTTAGAAGATTGTAGGCAGAGTGGGGAAGAATGGAGCGACGAAAAATCTGAACACGAAATGAAATTAATTCACACCTTGTATACCCTCGAAATACATAGTTTAGAATGAATAATCCACAAGAATGTGTTTACTGATACCACCATGGATGCAAAAAAAAAAAAGATACCAATTAATCTTGGCGTAGTAATCTTGCACAGACTATATGTTTAGTTTAATTCCACAACGACTCCTAAGTGATGGTACAGTTTAGTACACCAAACATACGTGAAAAAATAGACTTATGAATGCTATATAGTGATAGTTGCATGCAAATGAAACCAACACACAACGACATTTCCTTTTCACGTATGTACCACACCTGTAGAAGAGTCAGTTCAGCTAGAATCACTATGACAAGTCATAATTTCAAAAATAATAATTGTTTCTTACAATAAGAAGATGCGGACTAAAAAACCAATTCCATATATTTTATGTAAATTATACCTATATATAGAATATTGTTTTATTTCTTGGCACACAATTTTTATCAACCCACCACGTGATATACAGAAAAATATATATGACTCCACTTGATCTCACAAAAATATAAGCCTAATGCTGGAATATATAGAATAATGTTTGTCATGAAGCTCTAAAATTATTTCTCATAGTTTCATTTGAAATTTTAAGCCTTTGAAGTACTTAACTTCCTCTCAGGTGTCTAGAAATACAAAAATAACTTTCTATATACAAAGAAGATGATTTCAACCCTCATTGTTCATCGAGAATACAACTTTATTACTAAATTAAAATCAAGAAATCCCTGAATTATTCGCAAAGAAAGTGGACATAATTCGAGAAGAATGCGACAACACACTCAATGCTACTCCTATTCCTCCAGTAACTTGTGTGTCTTGATAAATCGCACCACCGACAATGAACAATAACGTGTATAAAGATCCATGTCAGTCGCTGGTCCTACAATGTAAATAGTATACAAGAAAAATTCATACAAATTTTTATCTAGACATTGAATAGATGCAAGACCAGGTGGATGATGGACCCGAAAGCGTTTGTTAGTATTACATAAAGTGTTGAATAATGTGGATGAAGGCATGCCCACAAAAGCAAATCCATATAACAAAATCCAAGATGCCAAGATAGATAAACCACCAACACAATGAACTAAATCCATTTGGCTTACATGTTGTAGTGGAAAAAAAGTAACCGAAAGAAGAGGGAGAACTAAGACACCAAGTTTACTCCACCTGCCTTCCGGTCATTTTGAGTTCAAGCACCACCGAATTGAGAGAGACACAAAATATGAAAATAATATTTTGGATTATGTGAAGAAGAAATACAAATTAGATCTAAGGCCATATGATACAGCAGATAAAAAACTTCCAGCCTTGTGGTTTGAACTTACTAAACAAGCTAAAGATACTGAAAATGTAATCTCCGGGGCACAATTTTGTATTCAATTCAGTCTTGCATTGACAAGCAGTTTTCTGGCTCCAATAACATCCACAAGAGTGAACCTAGACATTTTGGGAGATATCGAACGGATATGAACACTAAATTGGTCTGGTTTTGTTGTTGATCAACTTGTTAAAGGATCAAATGCTGGCAAAGGATGTTTTTACCTACTGCACGGAATGTTTATGCTTTGTACATCGCTTATGAATGCTAATATATATTTTTGCACGTAGATGACAAACAAGGTGGATGTGCAAGTGAATTTCCACTGATGGTAATCAGATGGTATGTTCCCTAACTTAACAATGTGTTTGTCTGTCCGGTTAAGCAAATAAATGAACAAAATAAACAATACACATGTGGATAATAATAGTCAAAACAATATTTATGACTTATTTTTGTACTGAATTTTTATACTTGATAGATCTTATTTTTAGCATGTTACATTGTTACGAGTATAATTTTCTATTTGTTGGCATAGTTTAACCACATGATTGTCAATCTTACGAAATATTAGTTGGTATGTTTTTGTTTATACAAAGTATTATTGAAATATATTACACAATATTTTATATAAAAATTGTTCTAAAGCAATTTTTCTACAATGAATTATCTATATAATATTTACATATTTACGGTAAAGAGCTTCAAAATGACGATCGAATAAACTATCAATAACAGTTTCTAGTGTATTATTAAGTAAATCATTTTTTTTTGAAAGAGGGGAGTACAGACCTGCGTACAAACAAGAATACAGAAAAGAAAACCAAACGCAAGCCCGTACAGACAGTGCTCAGCCGAAAGCACACAGCAGCGAAGACGCTGCCGAACCACCAGAGCTCGTCGTCGCCGGCGCACGCCGGAGAAGAAGAGACCAAACCACCATTGAAGAAGACCGCAAGAACCACTCGCCGCAAGCAGCGAGATCTTGTCGATGAACGAGCACGGCCAAGCCGCCCCCACGACCAGCTCCAACACCACCTGCCGCCGGGGCGGCGAAGCCGTGCCAGAGGAACCACCACCACCGCGCCAACCTTCCCAGCGCCAGAGCCAAACACCGAACCCCTCCACTCCGGAGAACCACCACCAAGGGACTCCTTACCTCGCCTCCACGGCCGGCCGAAGAAGCCACGAAGAAGCAGCCGCCAGAGCATCCAGAAGCAAGCACGCCGCCACCGCAGCTCCACCCCTCGCCACCACGGCCGGCCAGGGGAGCCCGAGGCACACGCCCTCAGCACTTGCTCCAGAATCACCCCCAGAAACTCCACGGTGAGGCCGGAGCGCACCACACCGCCGCGGAGCCGGAGACAGTGGACAAAAGCCGAGCCAAGGTCGTCACCACCGCCGCCACGACCTCGCCCAAGGCACCAAAACCCACCAACACCCCCACCGCAGCCACCGGAGAAGACGGAGCCACGAGATCCGAGGACCGGTGGGACGAAAACGGCCCCCACTCGTCGTCGCCGACAAGGAAGAGAGAGGGGAGCCAGAAAACCAAACTCCTATCGGTGCCGAATCCCTCCCAAAAACAGCACCGAGGAGACCTACAACTAACCTAACTACACGCCGGGAGACCAGGAACGCGACCCCCACCACCCCCCGCCGCCGCAGCGACGAGAGGCGGCGAGGATCTACTCCGGCTCCGGCGGAAGGAAGGGGAGAAACCCGCTTCGCCCTGGTCGCCTCTCTCGGGTACTGTAGAGAGAGGGGAAAGTGTCGGTCGCTATCTCTTGTAATTGTATTATTAAGTAAATCATATTATAGAAACTTCTATAATACCAACTAAACAAATGGCATATTCACTACTGCTTTTTCATTGTCAAAATTGTTTGGGAAGTCAAAATTTACAAAGGGCATGAAAGCAGGGTGTTGTTCTTTTTTTTTTTTGACAGATCACCGGGGGGGAGGGGGAGACTCCCCACGTGAATTATATTAAGCAACAGAATACAAGGTCACGCACGGCGTGAAGAAAGGAATGAGCACCACAGGTCGGCGTCTTCCTTTTGTTTCAGTCTTTTGCACCGATTAGTTCGAAGAATTAAGTCTGAGACGATGTTACCGACCGTTACAGAAGTATTTTGATCTATGGCTCTAAACACGTTAGCTTTCCTAGGATTGGCCGTTAGACTACCAGATCGTGTTTTACATTGGTCAAGCATGTACAACTTTTGGTACGCTGCTACTTTGGCACGATCCACATGGCAATATGTCTCATGTCATAGTCACGGTGTTGCTCATGGATGATACTCTGGTTCCACGCAGCCTTCCGTCAAATATGAGGAGCCAACAGATCATGGATTGTTCCAACTTGCCTCATGCGCAGGTTTCTTGCACCGCCCATTACTATCAATCCTGAATACACCCTTTCACTGGCCCCATGGCAACGCCGAAGAGCAAGGGAACATAAACATTCAGCAATGGTGGCACTTTAATGGGGCAGAGGATGGACTGAACCTGAATGGGATCATCCCCCTTCCGGGAAGCCTCCAAGCTCTGAATCTGATCCCGACTGAACAAGGAGTGCAAGCAACTGATATAAGTGTTCCCGAAAACAATGTGTATGATGACCTCGTTGACGCAGGAAATGATCAGGATGGATACAATAGTTCAAACTCTGAGACACGGAAGATGGGCCAAGTCCTCTGGACGCTCAGATCGATGTGCGCCTCATCAAACGCGCGGGTCGCAGCTCTTCAAGATGGACAACATGCCCTGTTCAATTTGTACATCGTGTCATTGAGTAGAATCAAGAGAGTGATGATCTCAACTCGGCATGGGCCATTTCCCCTTACCAGCCACCTCAGCATGATACTAAAAATGTGGCTCAAGCACTTGACAACCCTCACCGCGCCTCCACAAAGTGCAAGCGCCGTCGCAGTGCTCCACTCAGTGTGGCTGATCTGTGTCGCAGTGCCATTCTACTCGTTTGAAACTTTCACGGAATTCTCAAAAATCGTATCATTCGTCTCCTCGATTACAAAAACAAATATTGGAAGAAACGTCGCGGTCAATGTTTAGCACAGTCAGCACCGTGACTTGTTAAAAAATCTTGTTAATTCCATAAGAGAGCCCATATGAGAATGAGACAATAGACTAGTGGCAAGGGTCGCCGTGACACATCCATGTGACCCAAGTTTGACCCCATCGAGGGCAGAAGTTCTACTATATCAATGCCACCAAGGACTAGTCCTGTTCTGCTTTCATAAGACAACCCATATGGTAAAACCATCTAGTCCAGGTAGTTGGCTAGATGAACCTCCCCTTTACATTGCATGGAGTTGTAATCTTTTAATCAAAGATGGAACAACTATTAAAAACGAATAATGTATTATATGTGGCAAAAAAAAGCTATATGTCCAATAGAATAAAAATCGCAAATGCAGGGGCAGATACAAGGTAGTACTTGTAATTAGTTGTTGAATCTTGCGTGGCTTCACGATGAATCTACTGAAATAAAACAAAAATCGTCAAGCTAGCCTGCACGCCGACGCGGTGGTCTGCCCATCAACCAAAACGTCGCAGGTGAATGACTGCCAGTCCAGGCCCATGTCGATCTCGAGCTGCGCTACGCCCCATCTCCGCTCCGTCGCCATCAGGCGAGCCAAATCGGCGGGCATCCCCAGCCCGGCGCTCGTCACGTTCACCGCCCACCGCCCCGCCTCCTTCGCCCACAGCCGGAAGCCAGGGGTGCGCCCGCGCGCGAGCGGGACGCCCGCGTACGAGACGACGACGTCGCCGCCGCCATGGCTCAGCCCGTAGACGTGGCCGTTGTCGACGTGCACGACGAGGTCAAAGGCCGGCGAGGTCGCGCCCGGGGCCAGCGCCGGCTCGAGCCCCGTGGCGGCGAGTAACTCCACGGAGCACGTGGTCGGCTTGTCGTCGACGCAATATCCCGGCTGGAGCCCGGGTACGGAAATCATCGGCACCAGGGTCACCATCGCAACCCAGAAGGACCAGTAGAGGAGCACCCCGATTATGAAGCACCCCCAGCCGCAGTCGTCAGATTCGGCGCCACAAGAAGCAGCACCGCCGTGATCCTTGGATGCCATCGGAAGCACGACGGGAGTAGATAGAGGCGTGCTTCTACAACTCCTTTGCATGGCTTTGAAGATGATCGGTTCGAGTCTCCGACTGGATCGATGTTGAAGACCTCAGCTTCGACTTGAGCCGTCACGTGGCGAATATCTCTTCGTTCAAAAGATCCCTCTAACGTACAGTACGTTTTGTGCCAGGATCCAGATGGGCCGTTAGTCTGTTATACGTACTCAAAATCTGTAAACCCAGTCTGTGACAGCCTGATCAAGGACCCTTGAGCAAACCAACCAATATACCTGATCGCTGAAGATGAACGGGGCTAAGCAATCTGCGGACAGAAGGCACTTTCCTCAACGTGGTGATACCACACCTAGTTGGATATCCACCAACTACATCGATTTTACACCCGACGAATATATGATTCCTACTAATTGATATATTGATAAAACAAAAAATCATGTTAATAGGTGATTTTAATTTTTTTGTTAATGTATGCCCAGATATTTCTTGTTAGTACATGAATCTATATAAATCATAAAATTATTGATAATACATTGATATTTGAAAAAAACATTGATAATTTGTGCACAGATCGTAAAGCAATTGGACATCCCAGATAAGCGGGGACATTCAACTAGGTGTGAAGTTGCATTTTCCCACTTTCCTTCATGACCATGTTTTTGCCTCGAGGTTTCGCAAAAAAAAATGTTTTTGCCTCGAGGCATCCAGAAGGACGACGAGCATTCAAAGCAACAGCTCTTCTGCAAATGGCCAGACGCTTGCATAGAAACTAGAATGATTAATAGAGCAAACCCTGAAAATCATTCGGAATGAGTACATCATTCGCAGCTTGGACAGGTAAGAGTAGAGTAGAAAAGGGTGATGTGGCTTCATCTTGTGATATGGACTCTTTGTTCAATATTTAGCGGGTGCAGTGCTTCGACGAGTTTCGTACGAATAATCATGAGAACGGATGAATGGTCTCGGACAGATTTATTTCTACACCAGGTTTCAGCCGCAATATTATATCAGCACACCAAACCTTTCGTGCAGTATACAGCAAAGACAAACCACCCTACCAGAAGAGAACAGAATGCCGATATCCCTATTAGAAAAGACCAGCCGGCCATAAAAATACCAATGCACGTCACAATTACGAAAGGGGCGAATGACCGGACAATAGACATCTTGTCCACCCATTCGCCGTGCAGCCAAACAAGAGCGGCCACATTCAGGACATTCCACTCCACAGAACCACCATGCGCAAGCCGGTTCAGGCAGCTTGCCACGAATGAATAGCAGTTGCAGGTGAACAGATTGTAATACTTGTGCTGGAAATGTCTCGTGCCCAGTTGTAGGGCGCCATCCCATGATGTTGTTGTTCCCACTTCTGCGTGCTTGTAGGACCATTCGCATACATGCGCCGCGAGATTAGCAGGAAAGCAGCACTGCCCAAGAACAAAACAAGAATAGTTCAACAATAATCGTCTACTTGAAAGGAAAGTTCTGAAAGAGAAAAAAATGACAATGCAAGTAGGTTTTACGAAAGTGCAGATAACAAATTGACAAGATTATGGAACAACAATTGCAATTTCACCATATAGATGATCAGATGTCACCTCTGTCATGCAGTATTAACTATTTATAAAAAAATGGTTACTATAGAGAACAAAAACTAGAAGTGATGATAAGATTTTCAGAATGCCTACAGTCATACTCTGTCTGTGATAGCAGGCAGGAGACAGACACTCGTGCGCCCAGTGTCCCCAGCCCATTTGTATCAGATTGCAAATGCTAAGTCTAGGTATTACCGTGAAGCCTAATAGGTATTAATGTGGGAATATTTACTGTTTTCCCGCAGAAAAGAAACATTTATATTGTTTAAAAAATGGAAAATCATGAAACAGTCTTTCACGCACAACATGTCAGAAGAATGAAGTTACTGACATACAAGCTACATGTCAAAATGAAATACTACAAGTAAAATTTGTCTGCAAGGGATTGTGGGAATATTTACTGTTTTCCCGCAGAAAAGAAACATTTATATTGTTTAAAAAATGGAAAATCATGAAACAGTCTTTCACGCACAACATGTCAGAAGAATGAAGTTACTGACATACAAGCTACATGTCAAAATGAAATACTACAAGTAAAATTTGTCTGCAAGGGATTGTGTCACATAGGAGACTAGTAGGAATTTTCAACCAAGTAAATAGTAGATATTTTACTAGCAGACTAAACTAATAAAGTAGGACGTCAACTATGTTTGATCAGATATACCTTTTTTCTGTCAAGCTGGAGGTATCTGGCAACAGAACCGTATGCGAAATTATCCATGCTCACTAAATTTGATCCAGCAAAATCCAGGACAGACCCATCCTCCTGACAGATTCCAACATGCCCTATGTAAGGAGCAAGCCATGAAACTACGGGAAGAGGAGTCCAGACAATGCAACAAGGGAATCTTCCTCTCTTTGGATCTATCTCACCAACTGGCCACAGCTCCTGCAGTTCATTCTTTGATCTGATATCTTCAACATCGAAATCAGCTTCAGTCTCCATCGAGGAAAATACTTCAGTTAATATCAATGCTTGCTGAAAAGAACAAATAAATTAGGCCCCCAATGCTTTTCGAGAAAAGGGTGAAGAGTTATAATCAGCTGTGGTTTAGTATTCCACCTTACTTCCCCATAACTGTCGCCAGCCGTGGGATTTCCGTTTCAAATAATTGTCCACTGAGGAAAGATTGATCGTGTTAATGCAATGATTCCACTCTCTAAATTTTTGGTAAAGGTAAGTGGTTGTAGGCTTGCAGTACATCATTTAATTGGGACATGCACGGACGTTTCTAATTAAATTTTTCTTAGATTTAGTTCTTCTTTAGTCAATGCACATGGAAGCCTGAGGAAGTTATATGGAGTAGTACTTCAACAATATTGCAAATCAATATAAAAATATCAGTGTAAATTTCTTTGCACATTAAGATACGAACAAGAGAATAGCAGATAACACTTTTCTGAATCAAATGACAGCCATCACTACAAATTCTCCTCAATCAAATTGTTGCCCAGTAAGTAGGAACTTTAGTCTTCCTGGTGTCTGCCATTTTTTAGCCCAAAAAGGTAGCATGTCCCTTGTCATGGTAATGCAGGGTAGAACAAGAGTTAACTTTGCTATACTAAAGTGGTAAAGTAACACCTCATTACCGACCATAAGCATTAATGTTTACGCTTCAGATTGACAAAGATACGACTAAAACAAAGGAAATGTATCTATCTACAACATTTTGCGTGTCAAACATGTTATGAACTGATCTCTTTAACAGGAGAAGAGACGTTGAACAACATAATATCAGCTTGTCAAGCAAAGTAACACCAATCAGCCCAGTAAAAATTTTGGTTCATAAAATATGGCATTCGCTTGTCAAAGAAGCCAAGCCTACTCCCCCCATTCCAAAGCAACTCGCTGCCGTACCTTCTGCCAGCCGTTTGACCAAATGCGCAAACAGAATGCAGGAGCAGATTGCAGGCAGTGGCTTGAGCGGGGCGAGAAGCTTTATTTTATTAAAGGAGAATAATGTGCCCAGCTGTATGAACTAGAATCGCTTCCTAGAAACTACATCTGGTACTAAATGGCAGCCTCTAATATTCAGTCCAGCGTCCGGATGCTGTGTCCCGTCATTGGCCTGACAAATTCCATTTGGTATGATACGGAAACAGTTTGAATCGCAAGACAGTCACCTCCATTTCAAAATCCAGTACCGGTTTTTCATTTCAGAAGGCAAAAAGCAAAGTATCAGAGCTCCTACACTGGCCCTAAAAATACAAGCGCCCGACGAACCAATGGAATCGAGGAGTGGCGCAGATTGAGAGGAGAGCTCACCAGAGAATCGGCGGGCAGGGTCCCCCGCGATCTGGTGCACGTAGGGGTGGGATTCCGCTCGATTGGGCGCCGCGTATAGGTGAAGGCGGCTTTGCTTGGCTTGGGAGTTTTTTCGGGAGGAGCAGGGGAGGCACAGTTGCAGAGGAAAGTGGAGAGGAGGGAGGGGAAGGTGCATGCACCTCCAGTCCTCGGCTCGGCTGTACTGGATGGGCGCCGCGAAAACGGTAGGCGCACGCCACAACGCTTTGTTTCCGCACGCCGAATTTGTTCGTTGGTTTACTGGTCACTGAGACACTGACAAGGCAGAGGCGGCCCCCTTCCCCCCGATCCGGTGGCCGGCGACCTTTGCCTCTCTGCTAGCTCTCTCCAGAAGCCTCGTTTGAGAGTCGACTCCCGTCGCACGTCGCCGCCCCTTTCCTTCTTGCTTTCCGGCGGCGCTACCGGCCGGCGAGTGGATGGAATAGAAGGTAGGCCTCTTCTGTACATAGTAGTAGTAGGTTTAGGTCTAGGGTTTGCCTCTATGGCGTCTGGCTTTATGCCGTATCGGAGCGTTTCGTCGGCGCCGGCGAGCGGCGCCGGTCGATCTGCGATGGCGTGGTCCCTGGCTATGGTGGCGAGGTGCTGCGGGTGGCCAGGAAGGACGGCATCGGCGTCTTCGTCAATAAGCTCGCCTTCTCCTACTCTCTGCTGGACAGGATCCGCTGCTGCTTTCCCCCAATCTGGCCGTCGTGGAGACGGGCGATTTGTGGTGGATTGGTGGTGGCCTGCTCAAGCTTTTTCCTATTCCTCTTTCTTGGAGTTCTTGCGAGCTGGGAGGCTGGCCTCTGGAGGCAAAGCCGGCTCGACATCCTGCATAGATCGGGGCGTGCCCCCGCCGACGCTCCATCTTCGACGCCAAGATCTTGTCGGCTCCGGCAAGTGGTTAATGCGGCGACTCCAACGGGATTGAGTTCCCAATCGATTTGTGCAGGTGAATCAGCGGCTGCCTTGCTCCTCTTCGTCCTCAGGAATCGGTGCTACGACGGCGAGGTCAAGGACGGCGGCGGAAATGGTGAAGAAGAAGCTCCCAGGGACGTGTGCGTGTTTTCTTTTTTCCTTGGGGTGTTTTCTGTAAAAGAGGGACAGATGGACTGTCTTTGGATGTATCCGGATTTTGTTGAATATTAATCCAGAGTTGGTAGCTTTCAAAAAAAAAGAGACACTGACAAGGTCTGCCGAAAGCGGCGGGGGGGGGGGGGGGGGGGGGGGGGGGGAGCTTGGCAGGACGCATTGCAACTTGCCGATGGGAATGCTGTCTCGCCAACTCCAACTCAGCGATCCAAGTCCGTTTCGGTCCGAAAGTGTGTGTTTGAAGAAAAGCCGATCCATCTCGTCAAGCCTAAACGCAGCGACGTCCGTTTTTCTGTCTGCACGGATCTATTTTCGGTCCAAATTTGAGCCGGGTTTGCGTTAGCACGAACACTCGCGGACGACCACGGTGTCCTCCCCTTCCCTGCCAGCCACACAATTCACCACTACTGCCATTTTCCCTCCAGCCTCCCTCCCAGCTCCCTCCCGTGAAAAACCCTATGTCTGTTGCACCAGCCGTCGTTGTCGCCGCAATCTGCAAGGGTTGGACCGCAATCTTGTTGAAGCCGAAGAAGGAGCTCACCGCGGAGCAGAGGGTGGCAGATACGGTGAAGCGGAACAACCGGTGAAAGAAGGTGAAGAGCAAGGCCGAAGAAAGGCCGCTGCCAACGCCGCCCTAGCCGCAGAGGCCGCCGCCAAAGCTGTCGTGGCCGCCGCTGCGGACACGGAGGCCATCGCCACCAAAGCGACCACGGCCGCCCTCCTCATGCTTGGGCTAGGGTCTGCCCACGTAGCCTCCACTCGCCTCCACCGCGGCGGCCAACTCCGTTTCGTCGGCAAAGTCGCCCCGGAAGCCATCGTCGGCCGTGTCAACATTGCCCTCACCTCCATACGGCTACCTGCCCAGACACGGCACCGCCCCGCCCGGCAAGTCATGCATCTCCATGTCGTCGAAAATGGGTGATTCCATGCCGATCGCCCGGCGGTGCCACAGCTCGACCTCAACGCTACCCCTCTTGTCGGCGACACCCCGATGCTGGCAAGAAAACAGCCACGGGTTATCCTTGTGGCCAACCTCCCTGACACGCGCAACCTACTCCACGAAATGACGCCCCATTTGTCGGACGACCCGAGGTACTACGTGGAGGACAATGGGGACGCGTTCATGGCATGCGTGATCAATGAGGGTGGCCTAGGGACTAAAGATTAAGAGACCCAAGAACAAGGGACCCAAGGCCAAGAGACCGTCCACATCGACGAAGAGCCATTGTTCGTGGACGAGCACACTCGGCTAGCTGGCTCACAAAAGAGGCGGTAAAGCGTGAGGACACAGGCATACTCCACGGACGAGGACAAGATGCTTTGCAAGCATGGATGGAAATGGGGCAAAACGCAATCTTTGGGGCCGAGCAAGAAGGGACGACCTTTTGGAAGAGTTGCTTCGACGACTTCCATGAGCAAAGGTGCTTTGAGCCCATAAATTTGAGAGTGACCGCAACGAAGTGTCACTCCAAAAGAGATGGGGGTTCATCCAATCGGAGCGTAGCAAATTCGTTGGCGCCTATGAAGATGTTGATCGTCGGCCCGTGAGTGGAATTGGGTTCAAAGACATGGTATGGTTTCATTTCCGTCCCTTGTCTTTTGTTTCTTCTCTCTTTCATATGAATATATCTCGATCATCTTTGTCTCATCTCTCAAATAGGCATTTCAAGTTTTGGAAACCTTGAAAGAGCATAATTTGCTCTTACTCATATTTTGGTGATGTTGACAATACAACATGTGCCCCTAACTTATTGTCTAAGTGTGATCAGGTTTATGCAAACATCTCCGTTGATCTCGCATCGAGAAAAGGAAGAAAAGGAGTTGTTATTGCCTTCGGGCGGTAGTACCGCTGGGTCCTTTTTGCCAAAAGGCAGGCGGCAGTACCGCTCGAGATTCCGCCCAAAGGGGGTTCGGGCGCCCATGTGCGGCACTACCAGCGGTACTACGGGCGGTAGTACCGCTGGCTCAAGATGGTCAGCGCTGGAGGTTGACCAGCATGGCGGCAGTACCGCTCGTGGTACCGCCGGATGGAGTTTCGAAAGACCATGTGCGGCACTACCGCTCGTGATGTTTCGAGGCGCAGTCAGCGCTCGTGACGTTTCGAGGCAGGCGGCAGTACCGCTCGTGATGTTTCGAGGCGCAGTCAGCGCACTGGTTGACCGCGGCGCAGAAGGCGCCAGCGGTAGTACCGCCCGGCACAGCGGTACTACCGCTGGTTCAGGAAAAAGGCTCCAACGGCCAGATTTTTGGAGGGCTATTTAATGCCCTCCACCTACCTCCAGCTTGGTAGCTCGCCCAAAAAGAAGAACACCATTGTTGCAAGCTCAAGAATCACTAGATCTCCCAATCCCTCCATCCAAACTCGTTGATCTTTGGAGGATTGAAGGAGAAGGCCCGGATCTACATCTTCACCAAGCCGTTTTACATTTCCCCCTCATTTACTTGAGGGCCCCTTTGCTAGGGTTTCCATTGGAAAAACCTAGCTTCTTGTTGATCTCACTTATTGTCTTTGTGACAGATTGTAGCTGTTTGGGAGCCCCCAATCCCGTTGTGGGTTGTGCCCCGAATCGTTGTTGTAAAGGCTCCGGACTCCGCCTTGAAGGTTTCTGATAGTTGAAGGTGAACCAAACCTTTGTGGTGCGGTTCATCGGAGAAGAAGGTGAACCCTTTGTGGTTGCTGAACCATTGTGTTGGTTCACACCTCTCCAACGAGACGTACTCCCCTAAAAAGGAGAAACTCGGAAATACATCCGTGTCTCCGTGTGCTTTGACTTCGGTTACTTCTATCCTTGTTACAGTCTTTACTTAGTGTACCTTGCTTAGTTGCTAGCTTGTCATATAGGTAAATTCACCGTAGTTGCATATCTAGAGAATTTACCTTTTGTGTCAAGCCTAATTTGAAAAAGTACTAAAATTGAAGTAGCACCTTTTCACCCCTCCTAGGTGTCATACGATCCTTTCAAATGGTATCAGAGCCTCGGCTCTCTTGTTGGGCTTAACCGCCTAAGAGAAGTATGACACAAAGTGATGCTGATTCCGCGAAGGACCAAGCCACTCCGGCAACCATGGCCGATCTCAAAACGATGGAAACATCATTGAAATCATCCATGGTTACCCAATTTGATGAGTTGCGTGAGTTGATCATGAAACTCTCAAATGGCAAGGTTCCTTCGGAAACCATCATCCCACTAGAGGACTCCGCTAACTCCAATGACGGTGATACCGAGGAGGAAAAAGAGAAAAAGAAAGGGGTTGAAAACTCCGACCTTAAGAAGTCCTCTCCATCCACAACCAAGCCGGAAAGTGGGAAGCCCGAGTACCATGAGGTCTCTCCTCATGGTGTCTACTCTCCCGACCCACTTGTCCCTCATCCTCGCATAAATACCTTAGGTCCTCCACCTAAGCTTAATGCATTGGCTTTCACTAGTTGGCAACACTCAATGAAATCTCATGTCAACAGTGCCTCTATCGAGCTCTGGAGGATCATACGAGTGAGATTCAAGGCCGTGGATCCAAACAACTTGACAAGAAGAGAGGTGGTTGATGCTCAACTCAATGCCTCTGCTCTTCACATGCTTGAACTTGCCGTTGGAGAAAATGGTATGCATCACATTCAACATGTCTCCACCGCCAAAGAAGCTTGGGATTGCCTTGAGGTGGTATTTCTTGGAAATGAAAGCATGAAGAGGAATAGATTTGATGCCTTGAGCAATGAGGCCGAAGGTTTCTACATGCTTAATAATGAAACTCATGAGGAGATGTATGGAAGACTCAAGATTCTTGCCAAAGCCTTTTATAATGTGGGGGCAACCTATGTGGATGATGCTTGGATCAAGAGGAAGTATGTGAATGCTCTCATGCCCTTCGAGCGCATCATGCCCTTCGAGCCCATTGAATTGAAGGCCATACAAGGAAGACACAACTATCTTCTTATGTCATTTAATTAAGTCATGCAAGAAGTGCAAGCCTCCAAGGTTGCCATCAAGAATGCTCTAGACAACCGTGCTAGGGCCATGGGAATGAAACAAGGTCCCTCACTTGCTTTGAAGGCCAAGGTGGTGAGTCTTGATGATAGTGTGGAAATTGAAGCATGCCCAAGCAACATTCTCCCCGATGATCTTGAAAAAGTCTACCATGATCACGTGGCTCTTGCCACAAGAGATTTTTGGCGTGACCCGGCCAAGGCAAAGGCTCAAGTTGATCTAAAGAACAATCCAAGTGGGAAGAAGGAGTTTGCTATAAGGACGAAGATTTGCTACAATTATCATGACAAGCATCACTTCATCAAAGATTGCCCGTATGAGAACCGAGAACAACATGGTGGAAAGCTTGTCCCAAAGGATTACTCAAAGTTGATTCAAAAGAAGCCTTTTGTCAAGAGGAAGCCATTCTTCAAGAAGGCACCGAGAATTGTGTTGGTGGCTCAAGAAGAGTAACCTTCTGAAGATTCTGTAGGAGAAGATGAACCCACTAACGAGGTGGCCGCATTGGCTATTGTCTAAACTTCATCATCTTCTCTCTTTGAATCCCCAATGAAAATCTCTCCATCAACAACGCTCGTTGCCTCATGGCTCATGTTACCGAGGTATCATCTTCTACACCCAAGTCCATGCATGAAATGGATGATAAAGCTAGTCTTGTGATTAAGAAAGAACTTGTTTCTTTCGATACTTTTGTGACTAACTTGCAAGGTGATGCTAAGAAACATGTTGAGTCTCTCATGAGACAACTCGGTGCGGCCGAAGAACTCCTTGAGGACAAGGGAAAAATTGAGAGAGAGGACTCTCTCACCATAGCATCCTTGAATGCTTCCATAGAATCCTTAAATGCTTCCCTAGAAGAAGAAAGTGAATATAGAAGTTCTCTTGAGGAAAGACTTGAGTCCCTTGATGATAAAAATGATGAAATAATTGCTAAAATCATTAAGGATAGAGACCATGTCTTTACTAAATTAAAGTGATTAAAAAGGAGAAAGTCGAATTTGTGGTTTCTAATGCTAGACTTCTTGAGGATATGGAGAAGCTTGATAAGGCCCACAAGGCCTTGGAAAGTGATCACTCCAACCTTGTCAAGTCTCATGAGCAACTTCAAACTCAACTTTCTAAATCTACTTCACCTAGTACCTCTACTCCCTCTTGTGATCATGCAAATGTTATTGAGGAAAATGCTAGGTTGAAGGTGGATCTTGCCAAGGCCACTAGTGCCAAGACCTCTATTCCCAAAGGTAAAGAAAAGGTTGTTACTCATGTTTTTGAGAAAAAGCCACACAAAGGGAAGGATGGTCTTGGTTATGTAGCCAAGGCAAAGATCAAGAAGAGCAACAACAAGAAGAACAACGCCAAGCCCGCACAAGCCAAGACTTCCATTGCGGGTGGTAATGCCACTAGGGGCAAGACCACTCGTAGTGACTTTGCGGGGCATAACAATATGGGGATGTTTATGCAAAATATGTTGGTCCTTATGATGGTGACATTACTTATTCTATTTGGGTTCCTAAGACCCTTGTTGCTAACAAAAGAGGACCCATTGAGAAATGGGTACCTAAATCCAAGCAATAATTTCTTGTAGGACTATGCTTCCGGTGGGTCTAAATGGGTGGTTGATAGTGGATGCACTAGTCATATGACCGGAAGCAAGGAGATTATGACGGAGTTGAGACCAAATCTAAATCACTCAACCGTCTCTTATGGTGATAAGTCAAAAGCTGAGGTAAAGAGTCTCGGCAAGGTGGTAGTTGCAAAGGATATCACCCTTGTAAATGGCATGCTTGTCGAGTCTCTCAGTTACAATCTTATGTCCGTTCGTGCACTTAATAAGATGGACTTTGATGTCCATTTTACTATTGATATGGTTGTACTCTTGAGGAGCAAGACTCTAAAGGTCATGTTCGTTGGGTATGTTGAAAATGAGTTGTTTGTGGTGGACTTTTCGGGGTCAACCAACACTCAAGCAATATGCCTATTCGGAAAGGCCGACTGATACGTCTCAAACGTATCTATAATTTCTGATGTTCCATGTTGATATTATACTAATTGTTACATGTTTTACATACACTTCATAACATTTTTATGCATTTTCTGGACTAACCTATTAACAAGATGCCACAGTGACAGTTTCTGTTTATTATGTCTGTGCATTGCAGAAAAGGTCCAAAAATGAAAGTGCTCAGAAAAATCTGAAAAAATTACAGAAATTCTAAAACGCCAGAAGACTCCGGGAGCCAGAAGGACAAGTCTGGGGGAGGCCCACAGCCCCACACCATGGGCCCGCGCGGCCAAAGGAGGGGCCACGCCGTGGGGTGGTGTGGCCACCTCGTGCACCGCCTCGCGACGCCCTTTGGACTATATATTGCCTCCACGGTGAAAACTCTAAAAGAATCGACGATTTCGCCAGAAGAATTCCGTAGCTCCGCCGCCACCAAAAACCCTAATTCGGGGGACAGAAGTCTCTGTTTCGGCACCTGCCGGGACGGGGAATTGCCCCCGGAGCCATCTCCATCGACGCCACCGCCATCTTCCTCACCGTTGCTGCCTCCCATGATGAGGAGGGAGTAGTTCTTCATCGGGGCTGAGGGCTCTACCGGTAGCTATGTGGTTTATCTCTCTCTCCCATGGTGTGATCTTTATGTGATCATGAGCTTTGTAATCTAGTTGAATCCATAGATGTTACTCTTCATTATCTTATATGCTACTTGAGTGGTTTTATTAATGTAAACTCCGGAGTCACCTTTGTCCCACGGTGCGAAGTTGACAGTGTGCGCACCGTGTGTGGCTCTTAGGCTAAAGATTACAGGAATACTTATCATGAGTTATTATTTGTGTTGGATGTCTCTATGAAATTGTGGTGTTTGTCTAGTACTATTTAGGGCGCTCAAGTTGACAGTGTGGGGTTCCTAGATGTGGAATGCGACTTTAAGGTGTGCTTTTATAGCCCTACGCAGTGGATTGGTGTTCGTTATCCAACAGGAGAATATTCAGAGTAGCATAGTGAAGAGGAAATATCTATGTATTCAATTATATTATTATTGTTGAGAGTGTCCACTAGTGAAAGTATGATCCCTAGGCCTTGTTTCTAAGCATTGAAACACCGTTTACAACCAGTTCTGCTACATGTTTGCTTGCTGCCATTTTTATTTCAGATTGCAATTACCACTTATAATCATCCATATTACTTGTATTTAATATCTCTTCGCCGAACTAGTGCACCTATACACCTGACAAGTGTATTGGGTGTGTTGGGGACACAAGAGACTTCTTGTATCTTAATTGCAGGGTTGCTTGAGAGGGATATCTTTGACCTCTACCTCCCTGAGTTCGATAAACCTTGGGTGATTCACTTAAGGGAAACTTGCTGCTGTTCTACAAACCTCTGCACTTGGAGGCCCAACACTGTCTACAAGAATAGAAGCGTGCGTAGACATCAAGCTATTTTCTGGCGCCGTTGCCGGGGAGGTAAGGTAAAAGGTACTCACATCCTCCGTCTACTAAGCTATTTTCTAGCACTGTTGCGGCGTGTGAGTGCTCGAAGGTATTCCTTTAGATTCTGCAATTATATCTTTTTGTTTCTTGTTTTTATTTCACTAGTTAGGCTTAATGGAAAACAACAAAAAAATTAGAGATCTTTATGAACTTTATATTGAATTAGGACATGATGCTTTTGAAGAGAAAATTAAAAAACCTATGGAAGTTTGTTTGCATAATAGTGATAGCAATGTTATTAGCATGAATTCTTTGAACACCATTATTGCTAATGCTATGGAAAAGTCTAAGCTTGGGGAAGCTAGTTTTGATGAAAATGATCTTTTTAGTTCCCCAGCTTTGGAGGAGAAAATTTGCCTTGATAATACTTTGTCTCCCATATGTGATAATTCTAATGATGCTTGTGATATTCTAAATCCACCTACTGAAAGTATTCCTTTTGAAATACCTATGGAAATTGTTGAAAAGGTTATGGATGAACGTTATGCAGGGGATGGAACAGTCCATCCACGTGATCACTTGTGAAACTTACAGAACTTTGTGAGTTGTTTAAGGTTGCAGGTTTATCAAGAGAAAATGCCATGAAGAAATTATTTCCATTGTCACTTAAGGACAAAGCAAGGGAGTGGTATGAGCTACTGGATGATCCTCATCATTCGGAGTGGAAGGAGCTTGAATCTCTCTTTTACTCTAAATTTTATCCTCCTTATGAAATGCATTTAGATAGGAATTACATTTATAATTTTTGTCCTCGTGATGGAGAAAGCATTGCTCAAGCTTGGGGAGACTGAAAAACTAATACTCAAATGTCCTAACCATGGGCTTCCTGAGGAAATAATTGTTACTAATTTTTATGCAAGGCTTTCAGGTCATTGCAAGGATTATCTAGATGCCTGTTCAGAGGGTTCTTTCACAAGTAAGAAGGTTGAAGCTAAATGGGATCTTCTTGAAACAATTCAAAGCAATACTGAAGATTGGGATAACGACAAAGGTAAAGAATCAGGTATAAACTATGAGTATGATTGCATTAAGTCTTTCGCTGAAACTGCTATTTTCAAGAGCTTAGTGCTAAATATGGTCTTGATCCTCAAATTATTGTTGATTATTGTAGAGCCTTTGCTTCTCATATTAATGTTCCTAAAGAAAATTGGGACATGTATCATGAACCTTTTAAAGACACTTGCATGAAAATGAAATTGTTATTAATGATTGTAATAAACATGCTCAAACTTCTGAAAATACTATTTCTTATAAGCATGTTAATTTTTGTGGAGCACTTAGACCTTGTGAAAAGAATCAAATCGAAGAAGAATATTGTATCCATCATAGGAATGAAAAAACTAGAACGTGGCACAGGGCTCTAAATGATCTTGGTGAAAAAGTTTGTGCCCTCTATCCTTTTATTTGTGAACTTTGCTATAAAGTGGGTCATTTCAATTTTCAATGCTCAGGCTATGATAATAGTATTTCGAATCCAATGAGTACTGCGAGTTTGTATTGTGATGACATGATCACTCCTAATCAGCATGATGAACTTACATTATTTTTGGGGTGTGAAGAGTTATCAAGAAAAACTTCTTTGGTAGATATGAGTGCTTTTGATATGAATAGCGTCCTGCATGGATGTCATCTTTATTGTGTTGATAATTGCCACGCAAATACTTACATACAAAATATTATAAAAGATGGGACTTTACCAAAATATGACAGGACTAATATGTGTTTTGTTCTTATTAATGAAAGAGAGGAATCCTCCCAAGTTTCTTCTATTGTTTCTAACAATAAACCAGGGTATGTGGAGAAGCCTCCTTTCAAGCCTCTCCCTCCTAAAGAGGGAAAGAAGAAGAAGAAGAGGAGTAAAAAGAGAGAGGAAACGGTATTTCCCCTAAGCATGTTGCTCCTATTATAGTTGTTGCTGATGAGTCTGAATTCGATGATGATCCTATGCCTGTTACTTATAGTAGTGATCATGATTGGGAAAAGCACACTACTTTTGATATTGAAAATCTTTTGGGTACCAATTCTGAAAATGATGATGTTAATAATTGCTATACTATTAGTACTATCCATGTTCCTTCCAATGATGATATGGAAAGCTCTAAGCTTGGGGATGAGGTGTTTGAAAATCCTTTTGCTAGTAATAATTATATATTTGAGACCTCTCCTCCTAGTGATGTGTTTGAAAATCCTTTTGCTAGTGATGTGTTTGAAAATCCTTTTGCTACTGATGATTATATATTTAAGACATCTCCTTCTAGTAAAAATGATAATGATATGTTTACAAATGAACACACTTTGGAAGATAACTATTCTATTGTTTATGATGATACTATGCCTCCAGTCTTTGATAATTATCATAAGGATAACTATGTCATAGGTTATAATTACAATCATCCTCATGAACTTGTCATAATTATGGAGGGATTACCCAAAACCATCCCTCTAATATACAACTTGTCTATCATGTTCGAGTTCTTTATGATGATCCTACTCCCATTGTTATTAATAAGAAGGACTTTGCTTATGTGGAAAATATTGATACTTTTATGCATATGGATCATGATAAGAATGTTTCATGTGATGGTTATATTGTGGATTTTATCAATGATGCTACTGAAAGTTTTTATGAGAGAGGAGGCATGACTTCATATATCTCAATAATATTAAGTCTCCTCTCTTTTTGTTGAAATTTTTGAAGTTGCACTTGTTTTGCCTTCCTATGCATTGGCTTCATGCTTATATTTTTTTCTTACAAGATTCCTTTGCATAGGAAGTGGGTTAGACTTAAATGTGTTTGTATTTGCTTTTGATGCTCTTTATATTCAACTCTTATACATATGAGAGCATCATCAAAATTATCATGCCTAGCTAAAAGGCTTTAAAGAAAAGCGCTTATGGGAGACAACCCATTATTTTATTTCTGCAATTTTTCTTTTCTTTTTGAGTCAAGGAGTTGTTTACTTCTGTAAAAATTCCTTTGTATCTTTATTTTATCGCATTGTTGTGCCAAGTATTGCCTCTAATAGGAAGATGATGCTAGATTTGGATTTCTGCGCAGGAACAGATTTCTGCTGTTCACCGTTTTAATTCTGTAAAATCACAGAAAAATTATTTAAATCTGAACATTTTTTGCGTGATCCCCAGATATGTACGCATCTTTCGTTAGTTTAAAGTTTTTCGATCTGAGCAACGTAAGTGCCTCGAAAAATTCGTCTTTGCGGACTAACCCTCTAATGAGAATTACTTTGAGTTTGGTGTGGCGGAAATTTTCAAGGGTCAAGAGAGAAGGATGATATAATGTGATCAAGAAGAGTGAAGAGCTTAAGCTTGGGGATGCTCCCATGGATCATCCCAGCATATTTCAAGAAGAATCAAGCGTCTAAGCTTGGGGATGCCCAAGGCATCCCCTTCTTCATCAGCAACTTATCAGGTCATCTCTAGTGAAACTATATCTTAATTCTTTCACATCATATGTGCTTTACTTGGAGCGTCTGTGTGCTTTTATTTTCAGTATTTTATTTTTCTTATGGTCAACTTGATTGGACCCCAGCATTCTTGATTAGGAGAGAGACTCGCTCCGCTTTTTCATATGAATACTCCTATTCTTCATTTATACTTGTTGAGTATTCTTGTCTAGCTATTGCTATGCTTTTAGCTCCTGTTTTGCATGCATCTCTTATTCAGAGTTGTTAGTTCTTTTAAAGAAAGTACTCTCTTGCTTTACTTATAATTGTTTGGAGAGTTTATGTTGAAATAAATTGATTGGTGTTTGGTTGGAACAGAAAATGTTGCATGTGGTAGATGGTATAATGGAAAAAGCTTACATATTCTTGTAGATCATTGTATTGGATAATTTGATACTTGTCAATTGTTTTGAGTTATCAAGTAGTTCATGTTTAAGCTTTTGTATCATGTAGTTAAAACCTATTAATGAAGAACTACCGTAAAGGTCGTTGAAATTTGGTTTGCATGATTGGTATCTCTAAGGTCTAGATATTTTCTAGTAAAAGGGTTTGGTTAACAAGGAAGACAGTGTGAGGCTTATAATGCTTGCAATATGTTTTCATATAAGTCTTGCTGTGTCGGTTGATATCCTGTGTTTGCTTCAAATAACCTTTCTAGCCTAAACTCTGTACTGAGAGGGAATGCTTCTCGTGCATCCAAAACCTTGAGCCAAAATCCATGCCATCTGTGTCCACCATAACTACCTATATGTGGTATTTCCTTGCCATTCCAAGTAAATTTTTCATGTGCTACCTTTAAACTATTCAAAATTTATTACTCCTATTTTGTGTCAATGTTTACCAAGCTCATGAGGACGGGGTGGATATCTTTATGTCAACTGTCAAACAGACTTTACCACCGGACTAGCGGCATATACATCCGCTTATCCATTAATTTTCCAAAAAGAACTGGCAAATGGGGTGCCCAGTCCCACCCTCTTTACCAAGAGGGTTAAAGGGGAGCTTTTCATATGCCAACTTTATGTGGATGATATTATGTTTGGCTTATCTAACAAAGCTTTTAATGATGAATTTTCAAATCTTATGACCGATAGGTTTGAGATGTCCATGATGGGAGAGTTGAAGTTCTTCCTTGGTTTTGAGATCAAGCAATTGAGTGGAGGGACTTTCATTTCTCAAGCCAAATACACCCAAGACATGCTCAAGAGGTTCAAGATGCAAGATGCTAAAGATAAGAGGTTTCCTATGGACACCAAATGTCATCTTGAACTTAATCCCAAGGGTAACGTTGTTGATCAAAAACTTTATTGCTCTATGATTGGTTCTTTGCTTTATCTTTGTGCATCTAGACCCGATATTGTGTTGAGTGTAGGGGTGTGTGCAAGGTATAAAGCGGCTCCTAAAGATAGCTACTTGCAAGCGGTCAATAGAATCCTTCGATATTTGGTTCATACCCCAAGGTTTGGTTTGTGGTATCCTAAGGACTCCAACTTCTCTCTTGCCGGGTACACGGATTCGGATTGGGCTGGTTGTAAGGATGATAGGAAATCAACTTTCGGGGCATGCCAATTCCTTGGTAGGTCCTTGGTGAGTTGGTCTTCTAAGAAGCAAAATTGTATATCTCTCTCCACCACCGAAGCCGAGTATGTGGCAGCCGCTAGTGCTTGCACTCAATTGCTATGGATGAGGCAAACTTTAAAGTAATACGGTGTCCATTGTGACAAAGTGCCTCTTTTATGTGACAATGAAAGTGCTATCAAGATTGGTCACAACCCGGTGGAACACTCAAGAACAAAGCATACTGAGATTCGTTATCACTTTATTCGTGATCACATTACCCGGGGTGACATTGAGCTTGGCTATATTCCAACCAAGATCCAACTTGCCGATATGTTCACGAAGCCACTTGATGAAGCAAGATTCACTTATTTGAGGCATGAGCTAAATATCATGGATTCAAGGAGTGTGGCTTGACTATCTTGCATACACACCTATTTCTTGACTATCTATTTGGTTTAGGTGTAGGCATGGACATAGGGGGAGTGCGGTCCTAATACATTGGACTATCCCTCCCCCCATTATGCCGATATTAAGAACTCATTTTGTCTCTATTTCCATTTCATGAATTGTGAGCTTAAATGATGAGTCGTGGCGGTGAACCCTAGATATATCTTCACGGTGTCACACCACATATACTCATACATGGTGGCCTAGGCCATCGCCCTCCTCCATATGAGGAGTTGATCTTATTTGTTTTTATTTGGGTTCTTTAGACCTCCTTTTGCATTTTGTGGAGAGTACCAAGTTTGGCCTTTACTTTTGATTCTTGCAAACTTGGGTTGTCTCTCCTCCCCCAGTTACATCGTCTATCCTAAGCCAATGACTTATCCTTTAAACCTCTCTCTCTATTTGTAAAAATCTTTGTGACCAACCCGTCGATGTTTTGTGGCAAAAGCGCCCAGTACTACCGGTGCCCTCACGGTACTACCTCTGCCTGGAGTTTCTCAGGCACCGTAGTCCCTCGAATGGTACCGTAGTTACCAGGTGCCTAGTACTACCGTTGATTTCCAGCAACCTTGAGCTGGGAGCCAATAGTACCAGGCAGCGGTACTACCGCTAGTCTGGCGGTACTACCGCTCCCTCCCAGGAGCGGTACCACCGCTGACTAATGACAGTACCAGCGCTGGCGGTACTACCGCTGGGCACTTTTTCACCAGGGGTTAAGTTGGGCGTGGAGGGGTAGTTATTCATTCTACCTCCTCCACCCCCGACCCCCACTCTCAAAAAAGCACCCACAGCAGCCGCTGCCGCCACGGTTCATCGCCGGGGAGCCCTCCTCCGGCCTGGATAGCCCCTCTTCGGCCAGAGGGACGCTCAAGCACCCTCTCCTTCCTCCTCTCCTCCACGATGAGCTCCGGTAATCTCTCTCTCCTACCTCTCAACCTAGTCGATTCGTTGAGATGCAATGGAGTTAGGTTTTTCCGTAGTTCTAGTGGTAGAAGTTGTAGGAAATAGATGGTACTTAGTCTAGGATCCTTATTGCAAAGTTTTATTGGAAGTTTCCATAGATCGAGCGAGTACCAGAAAGTCAACCGCTAGATCTGAAGGTAGCGGTACTACTGCCGCCGTGGCGGTACTACCGCTCTAATGGTACTACCGGTGACAAATTCTTTTTACGGCTTCATTTGGGGCCATAACAAGTTTTTGCCCCTGGCCGGTACTACGGTCCTTGAAGCGGTACTACCGCTGGCTCGGGTGCCTCAGCCCCTTGCCAGCGCGTGGGACCCTTCCCGGGCCGCGCAGGAATCGGGGGCGGTACTACCGCTGGATCGGGCGGTAGTACCGCTCGTGCGGATTTTTCTGGATAAAGGGTCGGGCGGATGGGTGAAAGTCAAACCTATCACTTTCCCCATCCGTCCCTCTCTCTCCTCCCATGATCCGCCGCCGCCGGCCATCCTCACCGCCGGGACCGAGCTTCCCCGACCGTGGTTCTTGCAACTCCGGCCCCGGGACCTCTCAGGCATCTCTCCCTCCCTCGATCCTTTGCCATGAGCACCCGTAAGTTCTCTCCCTCTCTCTCATCTAGTTGGTGGATGGAGAAGAATATATTGCTTTCCTCTTGGTGTTCATGTCAAATTGGCTCGGTAGAGATGTATTTTAGGCCATCTAGAACCTTGTGTATAATTTTTGTGATGAATCTTTGCCTAAGTTTGTAGTTCCTTATCTAGATTTGTTGGATGTGCCCATGGATGTTCCTCATGTTCTCTCTTGAATTTGCTCACCATCCTTTGTCAAATCCAACACTACTAGATGTGGTACTCTAACTTAGCAATTGCCTTCTCCAATTTGTGTACATCCGTGTTCTTGGTCTCATATTCATGAAAATTTGTGCATTACTCATCTCCATGCTTTCCCTATCCCTTGCTTTTCACAGGTGGCACCGGTTCTAGTGGTTCCGATGCTCGAGGCAAGAAGCAACGATGTGATGAGATGGAAGAGGAGTTCGATCCCGTTGTTACCAAAGGTAGAAAAGGCACTTCCAAGAAGAAACCTGCATCCAAGAACAAGCACTTGACAGCCAGTGAATTGTCTGACAAAGATTACACTTCCTTGAGGAAAAGAGATCCATATGCAGTTGATAGGGTGAACTTGACACCTCAGTTTCGGGGCAACAATCCTTTCTTCTATACCCGCTTTCAAGAGGAGTGCTACAATGAGATACTTTATCGAAAGCCCAATGACAATGTGCTAGAACAGAGGTACATTGATATCCCTCACATGGAAAGAAAGCCAGAATACTTTGGAGAAGCCTTGTCTATGTGCCATGAGTTTGGGATTGTTCCTTTCATCGCCCTTCAACAGAATTATGATGAAGCTCTTGTTTGCCAATTCCTTGCCACGGTCTATTTTGGCACCGAGGAGCCAAGGTACATCACTTGGATGTCTAAAGACATGCAGCTCACCGCACTTTGGAGTGATATTGGCTCTATGCTTGGGTATGAAGATTTTGGTCCTCATTGGACCGATGCCCTCGAAGACAAGTACTTCCGGGTTCATGTTAATCCAAGGCCTTTGCCCAAGGATGACCTTGCTCCTCTCTACTTTTGGAAGAAGTACACCGTTGGCAACTCGGAGGGTCTTTACCCTCCGTATGAGATCATGCATCGCATTTACCGGGCAACCATCAACCCCAAGGTTGGAAATTTGGATCAAATTCACAGCTACCTAGTTACCTTGATGGTCATGACTCATCAATTGAGAACCAAAGGGAAGAAACTGGATGTTATGGATTATCTTTGGAATGAGATTTGGAACGTAACCATATACAAGAAGAATGCTTGCTTCGGCCCCCTCATCATGAAGATTATCCTTTGGAAGTGGGCCAAAGAGCATCCCGCTGTGGGACTTAGTGACCCAACACTTGGATCATCCACAAGCCCAAGCAACTCCGTGTCAAAGATCATAGCGAGAAGGCCAAGGGTACCAAAACTGCTAGAGGCAAGGACAAGGAAGTTGTAGGTGACGAAGGCCCCTCTTGGGCTGCCAAGGAGAGTGGTTTCACTTGGATGGCTCGTCAAATGAAGAAAGTTTTTGGTGTGACCAAGGCTCTTGAGAAGCGCACTTGGGAACGTGAAGAGAAAGAGAAGCTTGCTAGTCAACTCGACATTCAACGTCGCCGTGAACTAGGTGAACAAGTTGTTTCCGGCTCGGAGAAGAACATTCCAACTTATGAAGAGTGGCAAGCCAAAAACTCCCAAGGAGAAATCTTCACTTGGTCGGACTATGAAGATGTTGAAGAAGAAGTGTCCTCTCGTCGTCGCCCTCGCCCCTCAAGCAACGAGTGAACCCGGGACGTTAGCATCGGTTTCTCTCCTTTTTGGTGTCTTGATGCCAAAGGGGGAGAAACATTATTAGGCCTTCGAAGGGTTTTGCATGGGAAAGTTACAAGCTTTGTGCTTCTTGGTTGTTTTTATGAGCTTGTGAACTTGGTTGTTTGTCGTTTTTAAGTTGTGAACCTCGTTTATTATGCATGGTGTAAGTCATGTTGAACTTTAGCCTTTTATTCCCATGCTTATGTTGTGTTATGCTCTATATTTTATCTTGCACGGTTTGTAAAATCTAGGGGAGTGTTGATCCTATTTGTTGTGCATTTGAGCATTCAAAAGCTATCCTTCAATATGCACACATATAGGGGGACCTCCGTCTAAATTTTACAAATTGTTTGTGGCAAATTGTTGTATTGTCATCATCCACAAAAAAGGGGGAGATTGAAAGAGCATAATTTGCTCTTACTCATATTTTGGTGATGTTGACAATACAACATGTGCCCCTAACTTATTGTCTAAGTGTGATCAGGTTTATGCAAACATCTCCGTTGATCTCGCATCGAGAAAAGGAAGAAAAGGAGTTGTTATTGCCTTCGGGCGGTAGTACCGCTGGGTCCTTTTTGCCAAAAGGCAGGCGGCAGTACCGCTCGAGATTCCGCCCAAAGGGGGTTCGGGCGCCCATGTGCGGCACTACCAGCGGTACTACGGGCCGCTGGCTCAGGATGGTCAGCGCTGGAGGTTGACCAGCACGGCGGCAGTACCGCTCGCGGTACCGCCGTATGGAGTTTCGGAAGACCATGTGCGGCACTACCGGCGGTACTACGGGCGGTAGTACCGCTCGTGATGTTTCGAGGCGCAGTCAGCGCACTGGTTGACCGCGGCGCAGAAGGCGCCAGCGGTAGTACCGCCCGGCGCAGCGGTACTACCGCTGGTTCAGGAAAAAGGCTCCAACGGCCAGATTTTTGGAGGGCTATTTAATGCCCTCCACCTACCTCCAGCTTGGTAGCTCGCCAAAAAGAAGAACACCATTGTTGCAAGCTCAAGAATCACTAGATCTCCCAATCCCTCCATCCAAACTCGTTGATCTTTGGAGGATTGAAAGAGAAGGCCCGGATCTACATCTTCACCAAGCCGTTTTACATTTCCCCTCATTTACTTGAGGGCCCCTTTGCTAGGGTTTCCATTGGAAAAACCTAGCTTCTTGTTGATCTCACTTATTGTCTTTGTGACAGATTGTAGCTGTTTGCGAGCCCCCAATCCCGTTGTGGGTTGTGCCCCGAATCGTTGTTGTAAAGGCTCTGGACTCCGCTTGAAGGTTTCCGATAGTTGAAGGTGAACCAAACCTTTGTGGTGCGGTTCATCGGAGAAGAAGGTGAAGCCTTTGTGGCTGTTGAACCATTGTGTTGGTTCACACCTCTCCAACGAGACGTACTCCCCTAAAAAGGAGAAACTCGGAAATACATTCGTGTCTCCGCGTGCTTTGACTTCGGTTACTTCTATCCTTGTTACCGTCTTTACTTAGTGTACCTTGCTTAGTTGCTAGCTTGCCATATAGGTAAATTCACCGTAGTTTCATATCTAGAGAATTTACCTTTTGTGTCAAGCCTAATTTGAAAAAGTACTAAAATTGAAGTAGCACCTTTTCACCCCCCCCCCCTCTAGGTGTCATACGATCCTTTCAAACCTTCAAGTCTCAAAAATGGAGGCAAGGCATTTACCTTGATCTATTGTTGGCGCGATATTAAGGATTGTCCAAAGTGGAAGGACCTAATGGTGTCCGTGAAGAGAGATGGGGCTGAACCGACCGACAAGAAAGAGGGCCCAAGTGACAAGAGGCATGGGGGGAGGGACCAACACCAAGATATAGGCCAAGCGTGATGTGCAAGCAAATTGCTTTGCAAGAAACCTTGAAGAGTTCATATCCCAAAAGGACAAGGCAAGTGAGAAGGAGGAGAGGAAGCGTTGGGAGAGAGAACTCGAAGAAATTCTTCGAAATACAAAAGAGGAAGCTCGAGATCGATGAGGAGAATGCCCGCTCTAAAGCCATTGAAGTGAAGGCAAAGGCTAGGGAGATTGAGCACGCTCTACTCACCTAGGAGGCCCGGATCATGACGACCGACCTTGCCACCTTGACCCCGAAGAAAAGGGCTTGGTTTGAGAAGAAGAAAAAGTGGTTCGTGGAGCGAGATGATTGATCATCTCAATTGTGTTTTGTGGTAAGTGGAACTATGGTCGGGGCGTGGTTCATGGAACTATGGTCGGGGCATGGAAGTGGCCATGTGCAATTTTTTGTTTACAATGTTGTATGCCGACATGGCATGATATTATTTTGGTATAATGTTTGTATGCCAACATGACAATTTTATCTTGCAAGCTAGATTCCTAACTTATTTGGGTTAAATGTGTCTCAATATATGTTGATTCCAAAAAAACTGGGTAGGACGGACCAAATGGGTCGCCCTGTTGGTTGCACTGGTCTGGAAAGGCCGACCCAAACGGACAAAAAAGGACAAAAAACGTGTCTATTTGAGTCGGTGCGTTGGAGTTTCCCTAAGCCTAATGAAATGATCATGCTTGGAAAATCACGGCCAAAACATTGGAAGAATATCAATCTAATCTAATAAATAGAATGGCTCTATAAGATGCTGATTATTTGTACAAAGAGAAGCCAGACAGCGATTTAATGAATGAACGTGCTAACTACACAAGTACACATGACGGGTAACCAACGGTGAGTACTGAAATCGCCAGCCTCCATCAGCAGCTACTCAAATATTCAAACTGCAGGAGAACTTGCCTGTGGCAAGATGGTTAGAAGGGTGGTTGTACCCCTAACCCACCAGAGTTCAAACCTCAGGTTTGACACTGGTGTTTCTTATTTAGGCGGAATATTCTTCAGTGGGAGGCGACGTTTCCGTCGACAGCGAGGCGCCTGTGGTGACTTCGTCAATCTCAAGACCCGACCGCGGCCAAGTCTTTCGGAGGTGCTCATAGGGGTAGGGTGTGCGTGCGTGCGTTCATAGGGGTGAGTGTATGCACGTGTATGTGAGCGTCCGCGTTGTACTGTGTTTCGCAAAAAAAAAAATTCGAACTGCAGGAGCACCAGGTGGGCACAATTCTTTCTTTTTTCTTTTTTGTGGGGAAGGTGGGCACAATTCTATTTACTGTAGTATCATCAATTTCTTCTGTTCTCGTAGAGCTGAAGAATGTACATCTTCCGTTCTGACTAGCAGGCAATTTTTCTGGAAGTTGACTAAGCAGCCTGAAGACTTCGCATTAGTCTTCAACTTGTGTGTTGAAAACGAAGCTGGGGAACGTGGATGTAATGTCCCTGGTAAAGTCAAAAACACTTATGTTAGTCATTTAATATGACAGTGGATCATTGAGATAGATTCGTTGATACATAACATTAGCATGGATGCAGCTTTAGTCAGTGACGACAACTTGTTCATGCTGCTGCGTCCTAGCAGTACTCGTTTTTTTTTTTTTTTTGGAGGCACTAATGGCTTGTGCAGAACAAAATGTAGTCCAGAAAAGACTACTAGATGAAATGTGTTAAGCGCAAGTATGTATTCATACTTGAGGTAAGGCAGTGTCATCTTCTTGATAACAGATGGATGCTTCAATACGAAAGCTTTCCACTCCTGCTTGCTTATCCTGTTGTCCTTGTCAGTATCAGCATCCTCAAATGTCTACAGAGGAATACAGCATATATAGGTTCAGTCAGAAATTCTAAGCACATATTACTGAATCTGCAACTCAAAACATGGTAGGCTGAGGTGAGAGTACAATGGACACTGGTGATACCTTGTCCAGTATTGCCTCCACAAGATCGTCAGACAGCTCAACCTGTGACTCCATTAAAGTAGCAACAACCATTTGCTTCACCTGTGGGAAAAACAGAGGTATGCACTTATTTTTTTTTATTTTTTTTGAAAGGAAGGCAAAAGCTTTGCCTTCTATATTTATTAAGAAGGAGGTGCCCGATTTATTTGTGGAAGAAACCGGGCAAAAACCATACAACAAACACGACAGGGAGAAGCCCACACAACCACAGAGAGCAACACCTAAAGCGAGCAACAACCACAAGCAAACAAGAGCTCGACCAACCTAGCACAACCATGAACTCGCAACACGACGACCTCAAATTGGCTCAACAATCAAGAAAGAGCAGAAGCTTTGCTAAGGAAGCCAAGCTTCTTTCTTGCCCTCCATCCGAGAGACTTCTTCACCTTCATGAGAACACCGTCCGAAGCTGTCCCTGCTAAGACGGAAGCAATATCCTTGCCATATCCAGGACAAGCCGCCTCCAAATCGACAAGCAAATCACAAACCTCTTTGCCAAAGAGGGCCTCAGAGCTAGGCGCCAACAAAGCTGTCTCATCAACCTGGTCACTCGAAGATGAGGAAGAAACCAAACCTCCACTAACCATAGGGGGGGGTGGTTGGCACAACTCAGACAGAGGTGGGGATGGCGCCATGTCCTCCGTCAAAGACTCCAGCGAGCCCCGCTCGATCGGAAGCACCATACATGATTCCCCACAATGATCCTGCAACTCAGGAAAGGTCTGCACAACTGGAGCCACAACCTCGGTGATAACGGCACTCCCAGGGACAGAAGACATCGCATGCAGAGCACGAGGAGAAAATTCTCCAAAGGAGCATTCAGTCCCCTCATCAATGGAAACCAACTTGAAGCTCGGGCGGCAAAGGCATAACCGACACAATCTGAAGCTTGGCAAGAGCGTCCTGGAGCTCACAGCGAAGCATCTCAACCTTCTGAAGGAGCTCCAATCGCAGCAAGGCAACATCGGCATTGGAATCCTTGCAGCACCCAACAAGCGATCTTGGCGGCACCGACACACACATCGAAGGTGTCTTGACGGACGAAGGGTGGCTTCGCTTGTTAGGAGCACTAGTGACCGGAGAGCAATCGCGAGCTGCCGGCAAGTGATCGCGAGCAACTGGAGAGCGAGCACGACAGAACCTTTCCCGGTGACCAGGGCGACGACAGCGAATGCATCTGAAAGGCTCACGGCATGCCCTGACTTGGTGGCCATGGTCAAGGCAACGGAAGCACCTTCCTCGAGCCCAACGCTTGAAAGCGAGGCAACGCTCACGACCTTCCCTTGTCTCGGTGGGAGGGCCTCGGCTGCGGCGGCGCCCCCGACCCACATACACCCAGTCATCCTCGTCGTTGACAGGGCCTGCACTTGGACTCTGACCCATAGGGGGCGACGGCGGCGAAGAGCTAGCCGCCATGGCAGCAGTGCCGAGCGACCCGGCCGGAGTGGACGTCGTTGCAAAGGGCCTATAATGGTAGCAGGGGCCAGCCAAGCGACCCCCGGCAGCCGGGTCAGCCTTGCGCGACGCCAGGACGGCCGCGGCCAGCGCGGCGGAGGAGTTGGTCGACGGAGAAGGCACGACCGGCCCGGGCTGGGCCATCTCCACCTCAGAAACATTGGCCTTGCTGACAACAGCAGCAGCAACATCGGTCTTTGCGGCCTCCAGCGGTGCCGGGAGCACCTCCACATCGGGTCGCGACGGGAACCCTCCAGGGCTGAACGAAGGCAGCAAGGTCGCAAGGGCAGCAGCAGTAGCACGCTGCAGCTAAGTAACAACTAGGAGCATGCCACACAACAATCCTGACTTTATTCTTTTTTCTATTCAAGACTTCTCTTGCGGGGAACAATTCAAGATCAATTGTGACTTACTTCACATCGAGAGCATGCCTAGTTTTTTTTTTTAGATTCACAGGGCAAACCGCCCCGGTTCCATTACTTGAACGAAACCAGAAGTTATTACAGTACATGACCAGAAACTAGGAAGGAAATTATATGATAACTAGAAAGAGAGCATGTCTAGTTTCCTATTAGTAAATCACCAGTTCCCCCACTCTGTTTCTATAAAAAGAACACGTATCTACATGAATTTCTGAGCCAGTAACTTGCTTACTGGGAGGACATAAATATCTAAAGTAAATTATTTCAAAAGCGCTGACGAAGTTCATGATCTATGGTGTGGTTCATTTTGACATTTCAGGCGATTTCTACTATGCTAACATCGAGGTTTATATTGAAATCCAAAGTGACACTGAAACCAAGTAACTGAAGAATATGCGTGCACAAATCATGGCACATCGGTTAAACTCTCAAAGCATGAGGAGCAACCAAGCTCAGATAGGACTGGCAGTGGCAACGCAAAAACACTTGAGTACCAGATGTTAGCACACCAATAAAAATCACAGAAGACAAACCAGTGAAACATACCTCTTCACGCTCAATGAAACCAGTTTGCCTCAAATCATATAATCTGAATGAAACTAGCAAAAATACAATAAATAAATCATCAACTGAAGAATAACTTAAAATGAGAAATACTCTTCATTATCTAGACAGTCTAAGCATACTTACAATTAATTTTATCTTCCATAGGAGCATTTGGATGGAACACACTTATTGAGTGGATAAACTCTTCGAATTCAATAACAGAATTTTTCTTTTCGTCAAAAAGATCAAAAACCTACATAGAGAAGAAAATACATACTCAAACCACTCAATAATAATAATGACATTGAATACAGTTGTGCCGACATTTAATGGTAATTTCAGACCAAAGGCATACTTCCTTCTGCCATGTGTCATGTGTGAAGAATAGTTTTGTTCAGAGCGAATAATACAAAATATTTAGAAAGTTTAGTCATACTGTATTTCTTCTTATCAAGAAATAAACCCCACAACACAAGCTCCCTAGTTTCAAGGCTTTTAAATAATATTTGATATAGATACAGTTACAGCGGCAAGATTGCCAATAAGGCAATAACCTTGTCACCTAGGACTAGTTCGCCTTACTTTTAGATACAGGACAAAAGAATAAGTAAATTAGACTTCCATAGGCAAAAGTTTCTAAGAATATTTAAACGACATGAGTGGGAGAGCAACTTTTGCACTTACCCTATCTAAGAACAGATTCTTCCCTGACGGCGTCATAAACAATGCTAACTGCAGTTCCTCCTAAAAATGTAAGAAGAATCTTAACAATTAGTGACCAAGAAAAGGAAATGTTGCTTTACACTGATCACATCTATCGACTGCCTTTGCCTGGAAGATACCTTCCTACTGCATAATATAAAATCCTAGACTAGTCACAAGTCAACATCTTTAACGGAAGTCCTACTGTCCATGCCCAACAAAATGTTGCTATACTTTAGCTTTCTGGTTTTCTATAAGAACATTAGGGTCATTCTCACCTGAGAATTTGTTGTTACCAAACATAGTGAATAACTTGTAAAGTAGTGAGTAAACTACCAGGTCCTCTTAAATATGTTTATATAACTAACTGACACAGGACATTTGTTTGGTTGCAATAATAAATTGGAGAACCATTTTATCAGATTCCATGTTTGACCTTCCCCAATCGTCAAACAGTTCTGGAGCTCCATGACAGCATGGCAATCTGAGAAAGACAAGCTCGACTGTTCCGAAATCTAACGCCATTGCTCATACGGATAGGATAAACTGGACCGGTAGGCTAAAATGAAGAGGCGTTTTAACATAAGCAAACCTTATGGATCAGCCCGTCGTTAATGATGGAGCAGCTGATTTTCTTGTACAGCTCGTAGAGCGCCTCCACCTCGTTCACCGAGACTCCCAAATCACCACAACCCAGAAACCACCTCAGGCCACAAAACTAGATACAGGAGGGCACGCAACTGAACAAATTAGTTGTACTTACAGCAGCGGGATTCGTCGGCGAGGTCGGCGAGCTCACCGAAGGTGAGGCGGCCGCTGCTCCGGTCACGCTGGCTCGCACGGGAGCTGATGAAGGACAACATCCCTGGCGGGCGCTTCTGGAAGCAACGGGCGGCCGCGAGCGCGACCGCGTCCACCACGGCGAGCAACGGGAACAATGCCATGCACGCGAGCTCCCCCAGCGTCAGAGAGCTTCTCGACTCCTGCCGCATCCGCGAACAACGGCCGGGTCAGACTAAGAAGATGGGAAATGGTCCGATCAATGGAGGAGGAGGCGAGACGGCGGAGGCGCTATTACGAAAACGTCGGAGGAGCGGGAGGAGTCCATGCGCCGAGCAGCTGGCTGCGAACCATCGATCGCCGGGGCGTCTTCTTCCTCGCCGGGGGCGGTCGCCGAGATCGTCGGCGCGCGGCCGTCAGGGTTGGGGGGAATTGGCAGATCGACGTGACCGCTCAATTGTTCTGGCCCAAGTTTAGCCATCTGCGTGGCCGAGTTGGATTTACGCCGTCCAGTTGGTTGTCCCAATCATTGAGCGATCCACCGCGGCAACACGTCTTCCAATCATTGAGCGATCCACCGCGGCAACACGTCTTCTGTATCAAGTGATAGACTACAATGTCTTTGATGTAATTTTTAGTTTTACTAGAGATCTTTATTATTCATGTATACTTTAGCCTCTTTGGTTAAATTTATTCACGCTAATTCTAATTAAAGTTGAATTTTTCGCTAAAAATGTAGATTATCATCTTATCCCTATCTAAGAAAATAAATTAAAAGGGTTACCAAGAAAACAACCTCTGCAAATGTCATTTGTTCATCGCCAGCTTTTAATATTATCATTTGTGGAAAGATGACTACAAGTATTTATTTATTTTCATTGATTTTAGGTAAAGAGCTAAGTACAGAGGTTCTCTAAAATGCAACTAGATGCCACAATCCTACATCACAAAGGGATAACACTATCAACAAGGTGTACAAGTAAACAAACGAGAGATTATCACTAAGCAAAGTAAAGTAAGGATAGAAAATGCATGAAATGGATATAGAGACACAAGATTTATTCTGAAATTCAAGTTCCTTGGGGAACTTTAATCTCCATTGGAGAGTCCGTGACAAAAACACCACATGGCCTCACGGATCTAGACTTCTTCTCCCTTGGTCAAGCCAAATTAAGTACTTGGCCACTTCACTCTTTTACGAGCTTGAGGTGTTCTGCAACCTATAAAAAAAAATCCGAGTAAATCCACAACTTGGAAGCTTCCTAGGATTCCCAACTCACCCAAGGATTGGAAAAAATGCAATATATTCAATGGGAACTTTGGCTTGGTGGAATTAGATTTATGTCTCCTCTTTCTTTTCTCTCAATGATTTGCAAGATTAGTTGGAAAAGTGGGAGATCTCAAGCTTTGGGAGGTCAACAATAGTGTATGAGAGAGAATGTAGCATCCTTAAATCGTTGGGGAAGAAGACTTTATATAGATCCACTTAAAATTTACCTATTATCCCCTTCTACGAGCAGTCCGGACCTTCGAGATGGGCACCTGGACCTCTAGCCGCCAGGGCCGACATCTGGGTGAGGCTCTGGGCGAGGTTTTAGTTACAAACTTTGCCCAGACCCTCATCCCGACCTCCATCCGTGTGATGTCACGGATCAAAGTAGGGCAAAAACCTAGGAAGCTGCTATTAAAGCTTTGGAGTTTTCTTTCCACGGGAATATTTGTGAATAGGTATAAGTTAACATAAATGATCCCCACGTGATTGTAAAGCCCAACCCTTCTTAATAGTGATGTGTTTCCTATGACTCAATAAACAAATTACTGCATCTTGTTTCCCTTATTATTGAGGCAAATAGCGGGAGATCGGTGATGAATTGTTAGAAAGAGGGTTGAGCTAGGACTTCCTATAAAACGGAGCTTGATCGGTAGCTTTGGCTTCCTAGACCCAAATTAAGTTACCCACATAGAATGCTATTTTAAACCCGAATTCATGTTTGTCATTGGAAAGAACGGAAGCGCATTGTATTTCTCCTAGGAAATAATACAACGGGTCAAAATAAGGACGGAGAAGATATGTTGATATGAAGATGGTCCATTTTACAAGCGATGCTTTTACTTTGGTGGTCTCGCTTATCGATCCTTCAATTCCGTGGGGCTAAAAAGTTGTTGATAACCTAACCGACATAATTAACCCCCTAATCACTTCTTGTCAACATTATATATGGATGACATCATTCTTATTAACAAAATTTGATAGGGTTAACCATGGTAGGGTATTTTTTTGCAATTTTGTAAGTTAATTAATCATAGGTAAAAGATGTTAAGAGCCTTGAGTTGGTTAACTTAATGGTCAAAACCCTAGGTTTTACGGATTATTAAGGCCTACCCAAGTCCCTACCTAAACCATGATCTATAAAAAAAATCATAGAAAACAGTTAAGGTTCGGAGATAACTTATCGGGTGTGCATTTCATGATTGATTTTCAGAAAATATCATAAATTTAATTGGCATTTTTTAGCAGACGGTTGATTCGCTTTTTCTAAAGTACGCAAATTGTGTGCTATAGATTGATCTGCTTCTGTATCGCGTAACAGTACATAAAAATCTATCACGGACAATTGCATTAAGAGCATATCACAAAGTGAAAAGGTGAATAGCAAAATGAATGCTGATTTGTGACCTCATTCTCAAACTTAAAAAGGTGTGAGGCAGGGTGACCCACTATCTTCATCGGCCATTGTTGTTTAACTTGGTGCACATTCCTACTTACTGGTGACAAAAATGCAGGAAATCTCAAATCCCCATCCCTCGCCTCTTTAACAGATGTCTGGTACAAAAAATATTTTATGCAAGGTTTTTGTTTTGTGTTTTCAGAGAGTGAAATTGTGACACGCAAACAAGAGGTTTTACCCTTGAAATATATGTCCATTCCCTTTTTTTGCAGGGAAATAGGAATTTCTTTAAGATGCGAAGGTATTACATGGCCATTCCCATTGACAAACATGATATCGACCAACAAGCTAATAATCTAGATTTTGCTTCTTTATACACATGGCTAGGACACAAAAACAGATCTCAATTATTTTTCCTGTATTCAGAGAAGAGTATAAAAGCTAGCAAATATAGCTAATCACTTTTAAATGGGAATGGTGAGGCAATGTGGGGGTACAGAGATACAGGAGAAGGTGGCATCTGAGGAAAATATATACAGTACATGAGAGATTGAGAAGCAAGCATGCTTCCCTCCTACAGGAAGCATTGTAACTTCTTTACACTGTTTCACACACCAGGATCGTCATCATCAGAAGATTAGGCAGTAGCAGCTGCAGCTTCCTCTGCCACTTGGGATGCCTGCTGCAGGGTGCAAATGAGGTTGCGGTCTCCGTACACGTTGTCCACACGACCTGGTAATAGTAGAACATAGATTATTAGCTTGTATGTCAACAAAAACGATAAAGTAACAAGTCTTTGGAGCTATCAGTACATGTTGTTGGCCAGAACTTGGCACCGCGAAGCCAAGCTGCAGGGAAGGCGGCGTACTCCCTGGAGTATGGCTTAGTCCATGCGTCACTCATCAGGAGTTGAGGTGGGTGAGGAGCGCCCTGCGCAATAGAACATGCAAACACATGTCAACTACCCTGTTCATGTATATTGAGTTGCATGCACCCAGCCAGTTCAGCCAAATGCTCAATCTGTTGGAAAAATGTTTTAGTATATACTGAGAAATTTGGAGTAGATTACCTTCAGCACGTTGTTGTTCGCATCTGCTTTGCCACTTTCTACCTGTGCAATCTCTTCCCTGATGGAGATAAGGGCATCACAGAACCTGTCTAGTTCAGCCTGCAAGACAAATGATGTGTCAGTAAGCTAATGCAAAAACCAACCGTGTGTGCAAAGTCAAGCAATAGATTAAACTGGACATGCTTACCTTGCTTTCACTTTCAGTGGGTTCAATCATAAGTGTGCCTGGAACAGGCCATGACATGGTAGGTCCATGGAATCCATAGTCCATCAAGCGCTTTGCCACATCCTCGGGCTCTATACCAGCAGTTGCCTGTAAAAAAAAATCAAAGATCCAGTCAGAGAACATAAATGGATAAACGCAAGGTTCAGGTGATAACATAGTTCGGACAAGTACCTTGAACCCTCTTAAATCAATGATGAATTCATGGGCAACAGTTCCATTGACTCCACGGAAAAGAACTGGGTAGTGTTTCTGCAAAATACATTACAATGGAACAGTTAGAAAGTAGTTCGATTATAAGTACAAATTGTGGCAAAGCGTATGTATATGTGACCAAGAGTAACGTTAAGTACCTCCAGACGCTTTGCCATGTAGTTTGCATTCAAGATTGCAATCTTTGAAGCATCAGTGAGTCCCTGGGACCCCATCATGGCTATGTATGTGTAGGAAATTGGAAGAATCAAAGCAGATCCCCATGGAGCAGCAGAAATGGAACCAAGAGGGTCGGTTTTCTCAGGGAGCGGAAAGCCACCAGTGGGGATCTGATGAATTACCGAATTAGTCTGACAATGTAGTTGCATCTCCTTTCAAATGAAACGACAAGGCAAAAAAACATGATTGATTCTTTTGGTTATAAACTTATAGTACTCCACATTTAATCATGGCTTGAGTAGTTAACACATTATCACCAAACACTTAATATTTTAAACATGCAAAACGAGGAATACAAAGAGATCACACACTTCCTAATAGAAAGCACATCTGTTATTCAAGTTATGTATTGGTCAGTGGGTGTTATTTTGTTAGGACTGAAATCTGACAACTATAAATTTATTTGAAGAGATGGCATAAAAAATTCAGGACACCTACCACTGGATGAGATGGTAAAAATGGTGCCAGGTGTTTCTTAACACCAATAGGACCCATGCCAGGACCACCTCCACCATGTGGAATGCAAAATGTCTTGTGAAGATTAAGATGGCAAACATCTGCTCCAATGAAACCAGGGCTTGTCAACCCAACCTGTAAAACACAACTTTTGTATGTTAAAAGAGAATTATATGGCCCTTAGAATATCAATATATTGTACGGGATATCTGAAATTACCATATCGCAGTTTCTCAATTAGGTTCAGATAAACTTGAAAAGATATTTTCTTACAGAATACATATCTTACCATGCATAATTGGACAGAAAAATAAAACATCATTCTTTTAAAAGCTAAGAAAAACAAATGGAAACTAGACAAAACATGTTTAATTCAATTTGCAGTACACAATTTTTTTTGAGTAAACTTCATCATTTTGTTGGAAGGGTATTACAATCTGTGGACCAACATATGTATTAGAATATGTGGACCAACATATGTATTAGAATATGTGGACCAACATATATATATTACAATCCATTAGTATAACACACTTGACGGGAGAATTGCAGAAATAAAAAGTAGACAACAGAGTTGTATAATAACTAGCAAAGAAAACTAACCTGAGCATTCATGTTAGCCCCATCCATATAGACCTGCCCGCCGTTCTCATGAATGATCCTGCATATCTCATCAATGCCTTCTTCATAGACTCCATGGGTTGAAGGATAGGTAACCTGAAGAACAAGGTGATCATGTAACATTGTGTTACTCTTGGCAAATATTTCATGATAAACTGAAGTTGGAATCCATGATAAATTCTCATATGGGCAGAGGTAGAAACAGTACCATCAGAGCAGACAGGTTGTCCTTGTTTGCTTCAGCAGCTTTCTTCAACTCCGGAATGTTAATGTTACCTTTGGCGTCAGTTCCAACAGTAATAATCTTCATTCCACACATAGCAGCACTTGCAGGATTTGTACCGTGTGCTGAGACAGGAATGATGCAGACATTTCGGTGGTGGTCTCCTCTTGCCTACATTTTGTTCACATGGTTTGTAAACAAAGAATGCTCAACAAAGCGAGACAAGTAGCACAGTGTATTTATCATGACATACCCTGTGGTAGGCCCGAATAACCATCAGTCCAGCATATTCTCCTGAAGCACCAGCATTTGGTTGCAAAGAGAAAGAATCAAACCCGGTGATCGTGTTCAACAGATCGCCCAAGTTGTCAAACATTTCCTTCATAAAAAGATTAAGTCATTTCAGAACGCCTACATTATTTATATTATAGATAGATACTTTGCCATTAGGAACGAAATAAATGCTAATTGGTCCTTACATGATATCCTGCAGCCTGATCAATAGGGGCAAATGGGTGCATGTTGGCAAACTTGGGATCGGTGACAGGCATCATCTCGACGGTAGCATTCAGTTTCATGGTGCAAGAACCAAGAGGAATCATACTGTGGCATAGTGAGAGATCCTTGTTTTGCAGCTTGTGCAGGTAACGGAGAAGCTCATGCTCTGTGTGGTACCTGCAATGCCACAAGATAATTTTAGGTTATTTAATACATCCTGACAAATTAGTTAAGCTCGTGCTATGTGTGCAATGCTCTTGTTTGGAAAAAAAATTAAACGAGATGCAAGCACCACACGTACATGCTAAAGATTGGGTGAGTTAGGTAGGGGCTGTCGCGCACAAGGCTGGTAGGAATGGAGCTTGAGACTTCAGGTGCAATGGATTCAGCTGTGAAGTCCACCTGAAAGTGTTTGTGACAGAACATTTAATATTGTTGCTATACATGATTCCACATCAAGCACGCGGGTTTTGCACTGATGGAACGACTACTTACTGGCTTGCCACCAGAGAACACCTTGAACAGCTTGTCAACATCCTCCAAGGTTGTGGTCTCGTCGAAGGCAACGGTAATCTACAACATCACAACTCAAAATTAATGCTCAAGGCACATAACTCGACTAGTTAACTGGGTTGTCCTGAAACAGAAAACATCATCAGCAGAAAACGAACCGTGGTTGCGTCCACAACGCGAAGGTTCATCTCGTTTTTGCGAGCCTCGTCGGCAATAGCATTGGCGTCGGCGCAAGTGATCTTGACCGTGTCGAAGTACGGCAGCTCCTGCACTGTCACTGTCCCGAGCTTCTTCAACCCATGGGCGAAAGTACCAGCCAGGCCATGGACACGGTCGGCGATAGCTTTCAGCCCAGCAGGACCATGGTAGACAGCATACATCGCTGCCATGTTGGCAAGCAAGGCCTATAAAATGACAATATGCTCGGTCACTAACCCACCGTATCACAAACGACTAACTATTGTGCTGTCACAGTCGCTATGAGACAATTTGGTGAGCGGGTGCAGTGCGTGCGTACCTGCGCGGTGCAGATGTTGCTGGTGGCCTTGTCGCGCCGGATGTGCTGCTCCCTGGTCTGCATCGCCATGCGGAGCGCGGGCTTGCCGCTGGAGTCGACGCTCACGCCGATGATGCGTCCGGGCATCAGCCTCTTGTACTCCTGGGAGGTGGCGAGGAACGCAGCGTGCGGGCCGCCGTACCCCATGGGCACGCCGAACCTCTGCGCGGAGCCGACGGCGATGTCTGCGCCAATCTCGCCGGGCGGGCGCAGCGTGGTGAGCGCGAGCAGGTCAGTGGCCATGACGACCTTGACGCCGTGCTTGTGCGCGTCCTTGACGAACTCGGCGTAGTCCAGCACCTCCCCCTCGGTGCCGGGGTACTGCACGAGCACGCCGCAGACGTCGCCGCTGCTGTAGTCGAAGTCCTTGGCGTCGGATACGACGACGTTGAGGTCGAACCCAGCGGCGCGCGTCTGGCAGATGTCGATGGTCTGCGGGTGGCAGTTGGATGCGATGAGGAAGGTCTTCTTCTTGGACTTGAGGATGCCGTTGCACATGGCCATGGCCTCGGCGGCGGCGGTGGCCTCGTCGAGCAGGGATGCGTTGGACATGGGCAGGCCGGTGAGGTCGGCGACCATGGTCTGGTAGTTGAGCAGCGACTCGAGGCGGCCCTGCGCGATCTCGGCCTGGTAGGGGTGTACTGCGTGTACCAGGCGGGGTTCTCCATGAGGTTGCGCAGGATGACGGCGGGGATGTGGGTGTTGTAGTAGCCCATCCCGATGAAGGACTTGTAGAGCTTGTTCCTGGAGGCGAGGTGCGCCATGTGGTCGAGCATCTGCGACTCGGTGAAGCCGGCGTCGAACTTGCCGGTGAAGTGCATCGGTGGCGCGCGGATTGCGGCCGGGACGGTGGCGTCGATGAGCGCGTCGAGGGTGTTGAAGCCGCAGGCGGAGGCCATGACGTCCTGCTCGGCGGGGGTCGCGGAGTTGTGCCTCCGCGGGAAGGTGTCGCTGGGCTGCAGCGCGGAGACGGAGACGGGCCGGCCGGGCGTGTACTGGTGGGCCGGGCGCGCGCGGCGGGTGCCGGCGCGCGACCCGGCCGCGGGCGAGGGCACCAGGGTGGAGATGCCGCGGGACGGGGATGGGGAGGTGGCGGACGCGTTGGCCGCCAGGAGGCGGCGCAGCAGCGCGCGGTTGGCGAGGCGGCGTGCGCGCTCCATGGGCGGATTGGGGGATGCGCAAGAACGGGAGTGGGAGGTGGCCTCCGCTCCTGGCGAGAAGAGCGGATGTGGGCTTGGATCAGGGAGTGTGATTTGGTTGGCTATTATATATCGGCGGGCGCATCCCCTTCGTTGAGAGAGGAAGGAAAGGAGAGAGTTTTGAGTGGAGTGAGGTGGAGAGCACGTCACGAGAGAGAGGTTAGGGAATGACGTGGGCGCTGACACTGCGCTGCGACCGACGGGGACTCATCGGCAACGGGAGGCGGGGAGGAGGATGGCGTTTGGATGGACGAGGAGCCGAGCTGCGGCAGGTATAAGAGGTCCAGCCACAGAATCGACGAGCAAGTAGAGTGGGAACGTAAGCGCGGGGAGGTATCAGGAGGAAGACGATCGATCGAGCCGAGCTGAGGAAGGGCTGCGGGCACGACGCGCGTCTGACCTGCAACCTGCAAGCTGCCTGGACCTTATCGCTTTCCTTCCTCCCGCCGCAGAAAATTTTGTGGTGGCTGCAGGGGAGATCGCCGTATTTTTTGCGGCGTCCGTTACCCCCGGCGGCCAGCGCATGGAGCAGCCAAACAAACTGGTGCGGTGCTGGCGAGCGCGACGCGACGGATGTCTGCTACTACTAGATCCGCGCACGGGCGGGCGCAGAGGTTCACCGGAGCAATCCGAAGGTGGTGCGTTTGGTGGATTGGGCGGATCGAAGTGGACCAGACCAGGACGTTCGTCGGGATCACCTACCGCGAAAGAATTCCCGTGGGGTGGGAGGCCGCACGTCGTTGTTCCACCAACCTCCGCCGAGTAGTACTATTACTTAACAACCTGCCCATATTTTAGAACAACTTTGGTCTTATGCTGGATTTGATTGGGCGGAGCTACAGCCTACGGTCTTGTTTACTTGTGTATTTGAAATGTACTTTAGAAATTAGAGGGGATTGTTCCGGATTTTGAAAAATTCTCAATAGTCCGTTTATTAATCTAGTTTTGGAAAGGATAATCCTACATATCCCACCAACCATCTCATTTTTTTCTAAATTAAAAACCCTACAACATGCTAGTATATTGTGGGGGTAGGGGATATTTGTGGGACTTCGGTGAAAGCAAGAATTTCATGAAATCTACTTCCATCCCCAATCTAACTGGGGATGAAACATGAAATCTACTTCCATCCCCAATCTAACTGGGGATGAAAACCCTAGTAAACAAGCCCTATAGGTGGGAATTTTTTTCTTCGACGCCAGCTGCATGTGGAAGTTCCTACGAGTACCAGAGTATATATATGGCCACCATATATGCATAAACAATATGAAGTTTAAAAACAACTAGCTGGGTGGCCCGCGCATTTGCGCGGCTAGATTATCTATGACTTTTGTATTCGATAAATTCTCTGTCATATGTATGGTTCACAATCCATCTACTGACATTTGTCTAAATAATGTTCTACTGGAATTCACCGCTAATCATAACTCTGATTACATTGTACGTTTATTAGTATTTGTTATACTCCATGCGTGTACAGCTTAATTACATTGATCGAGTATCAATTACCGATTATTATTAGCCATCAATGTGATTGTTCGTTAACTGAACTTGTACTTTTCATGCATATTCAATAAGTTAATCAAATTACTAACTACTTATACAATGTGTCAATGTATAGACTTTATATAGAGTTCCAATGAATTTTTTTGCCAACTATATTTTTCTTATCAAATTCCATATAGAAAGTAGGTTATTTATCCACCTATTAGGAATTATATATATACCATAGGTTCCTATTTACAACTATTGTAGTTCTTAACAACCCAGAGTTGTATCTACTATGGATTTGTCTACAAAAATGATATTACTCGCCCACCTCTACTTTAATTTAATCTGTGTCAAATTTACAATAATTTATGTAAAAGATCCATTTGACTACATCGTTATTATTTGGATTATTGGATCGAAGGATAGATTCCATAGAAATATATTCCATTTATCCTATGGAAATATGGCCCTTCGTCTTTACTATTATTATAGAGGGTTGATAGATCGATTATCATGGATTTAGGCGTAGGTGATCTATGTCCTTAATAAAGTTTCTTTGATATGTTATACTTTTTGTACCATGCTGGGATGTACATTTCATTCCTAGGAATTGTCCAAAGTGGTTACTTATTTTCATATATACTCCCTCTGGCCATCCGTTCCAAAACAGATAACTTCCATTTACCTAGATATGGATAAATTTAGACTTGTTACACATCTATATACATTCGCATTTATACAAATGGAAGACATCTAATTTGGAACGGAAAGAGTACATAATTGATAGGTCTTTAAATCAAGTGCGGTGGTTCTTTTTTCCTGTATGGGGCATGATTTGCCTTTTTACCTGGGACTAATTACTATGTCCTCCATATATGCATGCATATCTACAATGACGTACCTCTTGCCTCGTATGTATGCCTTCAGCCTTCATAGAATTGTCTTGCATCATCAGAAAATAATCAACCCTGCAAACTGCATGCCGGGTCACCAAGTGCTCTACTGCCGTTAGGCGCTCACGGTTGTTTGGTTGTAGTCAGCAGGTCACCATCGATTCGAGCAACCATGTTTGCTCCAAATGTCATCGCTTCTTGCCAAATCAATGTTGCAAAAGGACTCCTCGAGGTTAGATCAAATTACTAATATTTGTGTGATCTTGATCAGAAATCAGTGGTTTAATTATGCAAAATATACACACATGCATGGAGGCGTGAGGATATATTACTCTTACTTGATTTTTCTTGAACTGTACTCTTAATTACTTAAAATTTGATGTCGTTTATATGCTGCAAAAAGCAAGCAGATCAGCTGCTCCTTGTTTCAGCCCTTTGGTGTCATGACGTCGCCAGCCCTGTGTTGCCTCCGAGCGTCCTGGTGGGCTGGTGGCGAAGGAGGCTCTTTCCTGCCTGCATTAGGACTCGCATGATGAAGGTGTAGTTCTTTACTGCCTGTATCAGGACCCCAAGGCTCGGCCGAGCCTGGCCGTGGTACCATGAAGTTGTGCGATCTGCGTGCACGGTCGCTCGGGTTCTTCCGGCTGTACGGCCGCATGTCATTCGATCCGCCGCCTCAGGCATCAGATCGTCGTGTGAAGGTTCGGGTCGCCGTTCCACCGGAATATCATCAAGCTGGACGTTATGGTGCCTGCAATCCGCCGAAGGACTGCTATCATGCCTTAGATTGGATCCATCAAGTGTTCAAAGTGCTTGTTCTAGTTTACATCGTAATTAGCATCCATCCAACAGGACACATATATGCTGCCGGTAATTAAAGATTTTAGGAACTTTTAATCAACCATACCTTGTTACAGCTTTGAACGGCCGTCATGTAAGTACGATGGTGCCATCGTGCGTGATCCTGCTTTGTCGACCCAAATCTGGCACCGCGTTTTTCACTTGTTCACAATCGTAGTAGCCATTGAAGTAGACGCATGATCAAATCCAATTTAGAGTCACAGAGACCTCAAAGCTGTGGCATCTGCTAGACAAACCTGCGCCGGCGTGGCCACGATGCTGATTTCCCACAGTTTTCTGGGTTGCTTCACGCGCGAACCGGAAGCCGACGCCGGCTGGCCGGCCGGGCCGGAGAAAATTGCTCCGCGCGTTTCCGTCTTCTTCCAATCGATTTCGACAATCCTAGTCTCGCGTGTGTTTCTCTTCATATCAGATTTGCGTACCGTGATTTATTTCCTAATCGACCTTGTGACAGAAAGGTAATATCTCTGACGTGTGCATGCAAATCTCTATATCGTAATAGATCTTCTTTGCGCACGGGATTTTAAGAACTTTTAAATCTACACCGTTAACTTTTAGTTGGTTAATCTGAGCTAACCATTGTCTTGTGTTTTAATTATATAATAGATGGTTCAATATCACCGAAATTGCAATTGCAAATAATAGGACTTGAACTCAGCTGGCTGGGAAGGCATCAACCTCTCCCCACCACTAGGCTATGCCTCGGTCTAACATACGCATAAAAATGACCCAAAAAATTGTTTAACCACATTTGACCATTTTGCTCGGCACTAACCTCGTAAGTATTAAATGTCATGTATCATGAATTCTTGCAGAAATGAAAAGCACATGAAAATTTCAGAAGATTTGTTTGGTCACAAAGTGGTGAAAACATGAGGTAAGAACTCATGTTTGTTTTCCTCCAAAATTTATAATATTCTTTTTTCCTTTGTTCCAAACATTACCGTAGAAATCTTTCCTAAAGGACTCCTCCAAAGTTCCAATATTTTTTCTTTTGATCCAAACAGGGCTTTAGGATTTCACGAACTAAAATGTGGTTTAAGGTCTGCGCCAATGACTCTGAAGGTGGGCTAGTTGAGTACCAAATTGTCGCATAACAGATGAGGCTGACAGATAGGACGAGAATAGAGCCTTTGGACATGACCTCTCAAAGTTCAATTCCATAATTCTTAGAGTTAGCCACTGAAATCTATGTTTCATCAGTGAAACTACTCACTTGGCCAAGTTCAAGTCCCGAAGGACTTTCACTATCAGGTCGGGTTTGGCTAAAAATTTGGAGTAGAACTATTGTTCTCGAACTTTGAAATAGTGTCATTTTTTGTCAGTTCTCGTGCCATACTCAAGCTCATTCGTGGGGAAATGGGGAGAAAAGTATACCAAAAGAAAATTTTACTTTGATAGGAATTAATTTACTTTAGAAAAATACTGAAGCTAGGATAAACAAAATAAATAATTTGTCTTGGTAGTATTAAAAAGAAAATTGTATGTTCTACAATCTACTTGATCTCATTTCAGGTTGAATAAATGATGATATTTAATGCCATAACAAGGTGCTAATGTTGTCTTTCCAATGGTTGACATGTAAGTTTTGCATGGACTTTTTCATAGTTTTGTAGTGTTTTGTTGGTATGATTACACAATAATGTGGACCAAGATTCTATTGAGCTACATGCACAACACTCACCCTCACATATATGCTCCTCGGGACCTATATGCAGGGGCGTACCATGAGTAGGGGGAAATCAAGTGAAGGGTGGCATTACATGTATAAAGTTGCAGATTTTTCCTTCCCGGTATGAACAAAAACTATCATAATTCAAAATTTTGAGCGGGGACCAGGCCCCTGTTCGGCTATACTTGGGTACGTCCGTGCTTATATGTGGGATCAATGTAGGGTGGAAACTCGATTGTTTTTTTTCTACTCCCTCCAACCCAAATAAAACTTAGTAAAAAAAATCAAAGATTCAAGTATACATACAAAACTATAAAGACCTACAACACCAAGTCAACATCATAGATCTGTCATCGTGAATTTTCCATAACGTGTTTATTCAATGTTGTACTTGTTTATATTCCTTTTTTTTTGAAAGCCCGCGTATATTCAACATAATACCACGTACATTGTACATAGTACAGAGAACGAAATACATCACATCATACGTAGGGGATACAGAACCAGAGCAAACCACGGCATCTCCTCCGGCGTCGACGACGAAGGCCGCCGTCCCCATTCTCACCACGCCCCGAGAGCACCTCTCTTGTTGAAGACCGCCGCAAGGCCTGTCCGCCGCGCAGCGGCGGAACTTGTGCCGATGAACGAGCACGGCGAGTGCCCTCCCGGTCCATCTACTCCACCTTGCCGCAGCCGTCTTCGACGTCGATGCAGACAGGATCCACCGAGCTTGCCCAGCCCTGAGTTCCAGCCGCCAGATCCGCCGCCAGCACGGATCCGACGGGAGGCCGAAGGACTCACGCCGGGCCTCGAGCCCCCGCAAGTCGAGCGCGACGACGACGAGCCCCCAGGAGCTCCACCGCCGGAGAAGGCCGCCCTGATGGCTACGTGTTGGTGAACCCCAAGAGGAAGGTTATGATGTAGACAACAGAAGTTTTCCCTTGAGAAATCTACCCAAGGTTATCAATCCAGTAGGACTTGACGATCTATCGGAAGGTTGTTGATGTTGACTCCCCCTGGCGCTAGGGAGCTTGCACCAACGTGGAATCTGCACAGACACAAACCAGAACTTTGCCCAACACGAAACAGAGAGGTTGTCAATCTCTCCGGTCTTGCAGAAACAAAGAGTTAAACGTATGGTGTGGAAAACAACAGGAAACACAGCAAGTAACAGGAAACAGATGATTGCAGCAGGTTGTGTAAACAGTATGAGGAAATTGGACCAGGGTCCACAGTTCACTAGTGGTGTCTCTCTCAGAACAGATAACTAGCATGTTGGGTAAACAAATTACAGCTGGGCAATTGACAAATAGAGAGGGCATAACAAAGCAATACATGCCAAGATGTCTACTATGAAATCTAGTTGGGCATTACAACAAAGTACATAGACCGTTATTCCAACCGCATCTATGCCTAAATAATCCACCTTCAAGGCAGCATCCGCATCATGTTCAGTATTAAGTTGCTAACAACAGATTATTGCATGAAGTAAAGTGTGTAATGTAATCAATACAAGTGCCCTTGGACACTGCACCAATGTTTTATCCCTAGTAGCAACAGCACATCTACCATCTTAGACCTTTCTGTCACTGATCCAGATATCTAGAGACTGAACCCACTATCGAGCATAAATACCCCCTCTTGGAGTCACAAGCATCTACTTGGCCAAAGCATCTACTAGCAACGGAGAGCATGCAAGATCAAGAGCACATAGATAAACAACTTGAATAAACATGGTATCAATATTCATCGGATCCCAGCAAACACAACATCTAGCATTACAATAAGATGATCTTGATCATGTTAGGCAGCTCACAAGATCTAAACATGGAGGCACATGGTAGAGAGACAACCATCTAGCTACTGCTATGGACCCGTAGTCCAGGGGTGGATTACTCACGCATCACTCCGGAGGCAGGCATGGTGATGTAGAGCCCTCCGGTGATGATCTCCCCTCCGGCAGGGTGCCGGGAAGAGCTTCAGAACTCCTCCGATCTGAGATTGACGATGACGGCCGCGACGGAACTTTTCGTGGAATATGATCGACCGTAATAGGGTTTTCGCGTCGCGGAGAATATATAGGCGAAGAGGCGGCGTCGGTGGCCGAGGGGGGCCACCACGCCATAGGGGGGCGCGGGCCCACCCTGGGCCGCGCCCTAGTGTGGCGTGGCCCCCTGGTGGGTCTGCTCCGACTCCCCTTTGGACTCCGTGATCTCCTCGTGATATTATTGACGATGTCTTTTGTTTCGTCCAATTCCGAGAATATTCCCTTAATAGATTTTCTGAAACCAAAAACAGCAGAAAACAGGGAACTGGCACTGTGGCATCTTGTTAATAGGTTAGTCCCAGAAAATGCATAAAAATGATATAAAGTATAACCAAAACATGTAGCAATTGATATAATATCAGCATGGAACATCAAAAATTATAGATACGTTTGAGACGTATCACGCCCCGACTCCAAACCACCCGCCACCAGCCCCACCTCCTCCAAGGCGCCGCCGGCGGGATCTCCACCCTACCCTACCGTATATACAAGCCGGAACCGGGGATCCCCACCCTCCGCCGCCGGAGCGGCCGACGGAGGAGGAGAATCCCGCGGCTCAGCGGCGAGCGCGGCGGATCGACGGAGTCGCCCAAAAATTGCCTTTCTCCTCCTGCACAGTGACGGGGAGGGGATAAGGAAGAAGCGCTTCGCATGTGTGTACTTGTTTATATTCCCTTCTATATATTTGGTCAAACTTAATAAGCTTGTCTTTGACTAAATTTGTACACTGTGTAATTTGGTGCGGAAGAACTAACTCAGAAGTGGAGCACAAAATTGTTTATATTTTACAAATTGTTTTGCTAAATCTAAGTTGTATAAGATTTTCTGATATTCAACTCAATCTTTAACTTAGTGTAAAATAATAAATGGATGTAACTGCATCATGTGCATCCACATAAACTTGTAAAAATGACTTACTATAGCATGTGGAAAATGCATAAATGTATATCATGTGCATGCTCTATAACTTGAGCACTATTTACTCATATATTGTCTTCTATGGTTTAAGTAGGACACGGCCATATTTTCAGATAAACATTTATAAGTGCATATGGTATAGATTTACTTACATCCATGAATTAATTCACAATTCCGAAACTTATAAAAAAAGCATAATATTATCTTGTATATTGGAAACTACCAATACAAAATTGAATGTGAAAATCAAGTTTAAAATACGAATTCACAATTCTGCGGATAATTACATGGAGAATATTTATTTTTGTCATGTCGATGTTTTCACAAAATTGTCAATTCTAAAAGCATACAGTTCGAGTTTCCCTAAACCGGGCATGTTGTTTGTGGAAGTAGTAGTAGTACATAGTTGTGGTGATAGCAAATTAGCAACTTCATTTTTAATGGGAAGCAAGTTCCATTGTTTAGCTTTGTGAAAAAAGAAAGTTCCATTGTTTAACAAACAAACAAACAACAAACGATATGGATAGTGCCAAATGGGAGTATCCAGTGGTGTCAGATTGTTGATGGAACAAACATACAACTTTGTACAGTGTTCACCAACAAAGAAACAAAATACGTGTGGTTTATCAAGTGGTGACGTGTTTTCACCAAACGGGACAAACATCACAAAAAAAACATCAGATACTAAAGAATACAAGAAAAGCCGCGTTAACCAAGTGGAGTTATGCCATTCTCAATAAAAACGAGGAAGCAAAAAATGGCACGTCACCTTGAAAACTAGGACTAGCGAAATGAAAGAACATGTAAGGTAGCCAAATTTTGGGGAAATATATTTCAGTTTAATATCATAGAATTTTGAGACAAATTAATCTCAAGGTCTATGGTATCCAAATACTCCCTCTGATCGGATCAGATGGAGTAAAGGAAACTAAAGTACATAATATACTCCCTCCGTCCCAAAATAAGTGTCTTAGATTTGATAAAAAGTGGATGTATCTAGACATGTTTCAAGTCTAAATACATCCACTTTTGTGCAAATCTAAGACACTTATTTTTGGACGGAGCGAGTATAAGCTTTCTAGCATATGAGTGTCAGTTATGCTTTCTGATTATTAAACCATGTGTCAGTCTGGAATGGAACGAATTATGGCTACTGCAACAACATCAATTGAAAGCTTCAAATTATGGAAGTCGTATTATTAGCTGACAAAAAGAGGCTTCAAGGGGATGTTCCGTACACTGAGATCATGTAATTTCATTCCTGAGAAGAATAGGCTAAGGCTCTTGAGTTGCAGCCTATTCAATGAAATAATACAATAGCATTTTTAATTTTAACTGTGAAAAAACACAGGCTGAATTTTACCGTACATTTGCAGCTTCAGTCGTGTTTACACCATGGCCGATGGCATTATTCAGAAGTTACAGTACATTCCAGAAATGGAGGTACAGTTTTAAAGCAAATTATTGGAAGTCTTGTAGCGATAATGACAAAGGTGAATCAACTTAGAGCACCACTTTTTCACATATATGTACATAGTGCAATAGATAGTGCAATAGGTTAGAAGGAAAGAGACAGATGTGCAGAAGAGAAAAATAGACTATAAATGGGATATGCATTTACTATTTCTCACCTCGGAGGAATATTTGGAGGAAAAAAAAGTTTCACCATTGTGATCAAAACTGCATATATACCATCAACTCAGATGATGATTGAATCTGGGCTTTCATAACCCTGGGTCTCTCATAGGTAAACAGCTAAATTCTTTTTGAAGATGGAGTTTGGCAGACTCTACTAAAAGGAAATATATAGCCTCAAATGTTTTATCACGGTTTTATTAGAAACCAGGCGATTCTCCTTTTTGGGCTGTTCTTATGGCGACAAAGAAATATTTCTTCCGCTTTACTCTTTTTCCATTAAGGATGGCTCTGAGATTATATTCTGGAGGATAAGTGGTTAGTAAATATCACACTCCGGGAACAATATCCCTTGATATACTATTGTTTGTCACAAGAGTGATACAATCGCTACACGTTTTGGAGGCATCTCCGCCGAATGTGACGTTCAGACGAGATTTAATCGGCCCAGACTTGCGGCATGGAATGCTCTATTAGGGCGACTAGCTATGATTCAGTTATCGCAAGGGTTTGATGTATTCCGTTGGAATTTACATGAGAATGGGAAATTCTCGGTATATGCTATGCATATAGCACTTGTTCATCAAGATTTCACTTAAAATAAAAATCTTTGGATGGTACCTTCGCAAGGGGGTGATCCTTACTAAAGAAAACCTTGCAAAGCGTAACTCTGATCGGAACACTCCAATTTCAATAAGACTTGTTCAAGATTCCTAGGTTTCGATGTTTAAGCTTTTTGTAGAAAAATGCTGGGCTGGGCCTGTTGTGATCGGAACACTCCAATTTCAATAAAAATTGGGAGTCTGTGGCTCCTTTTATAAAAAAAAGCGTAACTGGCAAAGAAGTAAAAAATATTTCTTTTATCATCATGATGAGAGAATAAGACACTTGTTTTTTCAATACTGTTTTGCCCGCTCTATATGGCCAGTCATCTAAATAGGTTCTAATTTGTACTTGCCACGTAGTGTTTACTATTAAATCAGAGAACGTGGTTGATGTCTAACAAATTACGAAGCAAATACCACCATACACCCTCGCTAACTATCTTTAAAGCTGAGAATGTGATTGGTGTCACACGTTAACAAATTAGGAAGCAAATGCCAGCGCATACCCTCGCTAACTAAACCCGGTCTAATTTCTCGTCTAGCGCCATCTCTCCGATCCTGGCGTCACCGAAAGAAGCGGACTATGCAGAAAATCTGTGGAGCTGTTGGGCGCCTCTAAAGGAAAAGTTGTTCATGTGGCTAGCGCTCCGCAACAGGTGTTGGACAGGGGAAAGGTTGCGGCGAAAACAACTCCAAGGGCCAGCGGTGTGCCCATTATGCGATCAGCTTCCCGAGACCATGGACCATCTATTGGTGCAATGCCCCACGGCGAGATTGATCTGGTTTCAGATACTCTCGGATAGAGGATTCGAAGCCTTTATGCCAACAATTGCCTCTAGTCTGAAGAGCTGGTGGTGCTCGCTCCGAAACTGCAACCCGAGGAAGAGAAGAGAATTGACCACGTTAGTCGTTGCTGGCTGCCGGCGCATGTGGCTGGAGAGGAATGACAGATGCTTTGAAAGGAAGAAGGCATCTATGGAGGTGATCATACGGCGGATCAGAGAAGAATTTGATCTCTGGACCAAGGCGAGAGTAAGAGCAAGGGCAGGCCGTAGGGAGGAGTAGTCTTAGTAGGCTGGCGGCGGTTTTTTGTTTACCGCTGTTAGGGTGTTATGGTGTGGTGTTGCGTTGTAACAAAACCCTGTAACACTATTCTTTACATGCAACCTCTGCATGTTCTTGAAAAAGTAACAACTCATCATGAAAATCGGCTCTCCATTTCCCTAACAACTCCCGTACACCACTTCAAATTTTTTTAATCCCGTCCACATATCTACCTTCGTCCTTCGATCGACCCATTCGTCCATCCCCACCCACGCCGCCTAGGGCTCCGCCGCGCACGCCCACGCCCAGCATCCCGTCCTCCCGCCCTCCTCCCTCCGCTCCGGCGCCGTCCCTTCCTCTCCGCTCCCCGGCGTCACCCCGTCCTCCCGACGCTAGCCCCCATCCCCTCTTCCAGCACCACGATAATAGATGGGGCCGTTCGCCAGCGGATTCTTACCCGTGAATGGCTTCCGCCGTCTTCACGCCGGCGGACTCCGCGTGGCCGCTGTCCGGTGCAAGGCACGCGCCCGCTTTTCCGACCTCATACCCGCACGTATGTTGGTAATCCATTTTGCAGTGGACTCTAACTCTTTCTTTGTCGTGGGTGCAGGTGCCCGTTTGGAGGTGGGAAGAAGGATGAGAGGAACGGATGCTGAGTGGAGGTCGCGAGGAAGGTGATTGATCTGGTCCCCTGTTTTCGTAAAGAGCTATCTGGTCCTGAATATGTCATTAGCTTTCTGTTTGATGTCTGCAGTGATTGAGCTAATTGATATTGCTTTTGTTGTAAGTTCGTTCTCTATATTTTTTGCTATTTCTGGTAAATCTTATTTCTATCATTATGAACACACCTAACGCTACCTTTTTTTCACTAGTTGCTTTGCACGTGCAACGCACGTCGCCAAAATTTATAACACAACATACGGTCTCCTGAACGTCATTCCTGTTTTTAATGAATTACTTTTTATGTAATTTTAATATGTTATATACTTGTCTGACAATTCAAATGTATGCACGTGTTGACCAAAATTAAGCATAGCAATGTGAAGACAACTTGTAGAGAAGAGAGAATGTGGCTACACCACGCTACTCTAAATTACAATTAAAGGGAATGACTTTTTCTATAGATAAAAAGAATCAGATTTGTTATAAACCCGGAGGACACTGAAAGGATTTAGTGACATCATGTGTAGTGGTCTGATTTACAGGCCTGCAGTGTTATAATATTAACAATAAGCGAAATTAGTAATGCTACTCAGCGGGGCAACGCATAGATTGAATAATATACACTCGATCATTATGCAAGCACATGTTTAATATGTATAATTAAAATGTATTAAGACCTGTAAAGCGAAAGGTCACCAAAATTAGCCTAAATATATTACCTATGAGCCCACAGCTGAGAGGAGCAGGAACCAAACGTCATTATCCAATCAGAGCTCAGAAGAGCACTACTACAAATTCTCTCCAGAATCCAATTTCTTTCACAATTCTAGAATGCGCTCATTATTGTGGCTTTGGACTTCACAGACTATGCGCAAGTGTATGGGTCCTTCACAGTTCTTGACATAGCTACATAATGTTGATAACAGTGTCAACATGTCGATCCATCTGCATGCAAATAATCAGATGGACAGATTAACATTTACGAAAGGTCATATTGGATATGAACTTTTATGAAAAAACTTGCTGCCAACTACAGGTTGTTTGCAGATACAAGGACATGACATCTAGTCTTCTCCCCTATGAATTAATTTTCTGTACACAACTGAAGAGCGGCAAGAGATGAACTTCATGTCGCTCCATTTGCCATTGATAATCTCGTCCATATCCAGGAGCTGCATTTGATAATCCTCATATTCATGAAACTTTGTCAACACCATAATTTTAGCTCATAATAAGGATCAATCTAAATGGGACATAAAATTGATTCAAGATTTTTGCCTGTTAATTTGAGCAGATCTGGACTAATTTCTAGATTTTTGGGAGTCGAACTTGTCATACCACGACTCGCATCTGTACGCTTTTGCTTGTCCAAGCCAAACGCTACAATTATCTGGGCTTTCCTTGTTATAATCTTAACTCGAACTGCAGAAAATATAGCACATCAGGAGAAATCACAACAACAAGAACGACCTCTTGAAAATCATGGGTTCAACATGATTAGGGAACACCAGTGCGTACCTCTTTCTTTTTCTGCTCTTCCGTTTTCTACGTGATCAACTCTGTATGGCATTGCGAGGACATGTAAGCTACAATAGAGCAGGCAATGTATGCAGTCATGGGATGGGCGGGGTGAGCGTGAGGATAGATAAGTGTCGACCTCGGCATAGGATGGCACGGGAAGCAGCACCACCGCCTGAGGAGGGGTCCTCGGCAACCGAGGACGACGACGACTCGCCTGAGAATAAGGCGATGGTTCCGGTCGTGGGCTGCGGCTCTCCCTGGGTTCCAGCGATAGACCATGCGAGAGAAGGCGGCAATCCTGCGGCGGTAGCACCGGCAGCCGGCGGCGAGGAGGAGCTGGTAGCGGGAGGAGGGAGGCGCGGGCGAGAATTGGTAGATGAAGAGACTACGGGATTTTTTTTTGACTTGAGACTGCGGGATTAGTGGAGATTATGTTGGGGATTATGTTTAGGAAACGTGAATTACGGGAGGGAGAACAAATGAATCCAGAGCGTGCGATGGCTGTGTATGGATGGCTGAGATCTCGTTTTCCTGTCATGTTTGCTCGTTTATAAGTAGTGGAGATGAACAAATGGACTATTTTACGAGATTTTTTTATCACTACTGATTGATTACCCTTGGGGCTCATGACGGATGCCAAGAACTTTGAACTCCTTCTGTCTATCGTTAGGTTCACATTATCAAGCTATGTTTCTCCTTTTGATGATTTGCCTTGGCATTTCCTGATGTTTTAGTGTTTTCTTCACAAAATTCAGATAGAAAGCCAATTGTTCTTGGCAGGTTAGCAAAGGTTCATAAGAGAAGTATATATGTATGTTTTAAGCACCGATTAAGATAGTTTTATCCTCCATCTGTTGCAACTCAAACAAAACGATTTACATCAAAAAAAAATATGTGTATGTTTTTAAACACCCTTTACCATACTATTGAAAAGTTGCCATGAGAATATCTTCAATCTGTTGGAAAGTATTTAACTGTACCATAATATTGAACATGAAAAGTTGCCCCGAGAACACCTTCAAATTTCTTATACCTTTTATAGGGGCTACCTTCGAATTTCTTGCACAGTTTATAGGAGCTACTTTTGAATTTCTTGTACAGTTTATACGGTCTATATTATAGGTGCTATGGATCTGAATATCCATCCAGAAAATGGAAATATTGGAAGGCATGAAAAGTAATGTCTACGACGACTCCCCAGCGGTGCACTCTAGACGGTCTACAATCCATTGCGGCGAGAACGCTTCCGACGCTAACCGGGAGCTTGAGGCGCCGACTACCGATGCTGATCCTGTCCTCGGCATTCCTAGCGCTACATCAGTAGTCTGGAAAGGCAAAAAATGCAGGTACTTCCAATCGCGTGTGTGATTTTTTGTTTCTTGGATGTGTAGGTTTGTTGATATTCATCTATCTGTGATGGGGCCACCTGCAATTGTTGGAGATGATTTGCGCAAGTCTTAATTCAACGTGATGTATCTTGCCTACCTTCAACTAAATGAGTAACTTGTAGTGATTTATGAAATCTTGATATTCAGGCTACCCTTAGAATTGAATTGCAAGACACATGTGTAATGTAGGATTTTTGCCACCGCAGACACCAGATCCCAAAGGCGAACAAACTGAGAGATATGTTCAACCGTGAAGTTGATCACGCGAATGTCCCCAATCCAAGCAAGGTTACAGAGGACATCGTGTACTGATCGGTTCTTGTGCTTAGTATTTTGTTGGTGCTGTTTAGTGAACTTTCAAGCAGCCGTCAGACTACCAGCCCTAGCACCCCCAAGCCGTTAGGGATTGTTGCATTCTCGTATGTTAGTGTATGTATCTGTGATTTCTTAGAATAGCTTTGCCGAGGTGTTAGGTAATTAGTGAAGGATGTGTGTAGTATAGGTGGATGAATAGTCGAGTGTTATGTTGAGGCCTATCTAGCAGCCGAATCTACATATTATCCCGACTTGTTGTCTATTTGTTGTCCCAAATCCAGTGTGTGAAAGACAGGAGAATGTGATTGGAGTATGGTTACGATTGGGTGTCGCAGAGGCAACGCGTCCCGTCTTCTACGACGCCCACAACATGTCATCACGTCGAGAGGGTCAATAATCAGCCAGGTCATGTCATCACGTCGGCGGAACAGCATCATGATCTTCGTGTTTGCATTCCAGCCCACCTGATCAATAAAGTTCTTCCAACAACAAATTCTTACACGTCCATCATCTGCAAAGAGCACATTGTAGGATCCTACAACACTCACATCTCGATGGAATCGAACAGTTACAGGTCCACTTTGTGCCAAATCATCTGGAACCGCACACCTAGGTATTTTCTGCAGTATGAAAATCATGGTTCAATACTATATGTATCAAGAATCAAAACAAAACAGTTAAAAATCAGAGAAAATAACTTTAAGCCACATTTAGCATCTGCTTATTCTTCACATCGGTTTGTGTCAATGTATGCACAAGCACAGAACATGTGCCATCCGCATAACCATACACCGTGTATACGGATGACAGAAAGTTCTGTATCATTGTCATCTCGATTTTGCTAACAGTGGTGTGACCAGTCGTAATATATGATTTAGCAAGCTTATCTAACTCCTGAAATTACGAGAAGAGGATTTTATCATAATACTATCAATCTAGCAACCACATGCAATTAGAAGAGAGGGTAGTGACAATCATGGAAAGTAACAACTTGATTATGCAAACAAAGAACTTGAAAGATCCCGTTACAGTATTCAAATTAGTGACGTTGCCAAAACCTAAAACTGAACCAATAACTGAAGAAACAACTACAATTAGGCCATATCGAAGTTTTATATATATATATTCAAATTAGGATAGAAGAACGCAATGACAATTACTGACCTCTTATAGCCTAAGTGAATATATATAAACTTTGATGTGGCCTAATTGTAGCTGTTTATTCAGTTATTGGTTCAGTTTCAGGTTTGGCAACGTAACTAATTTGAATACTGTAACATGATTTTTCAAGTTTTTTGTTTGTAGAATCAAGTTGTTATTTTCCATTATTTTCACTGCCCTCTCTTCTAATTGCATGTGGTTGTTAGATTGATAGTATTATGACAGAATTCTCTTCTCGTAATTTGAGGAGTTACATAAGTTTGCTAAATCATATATTATGACTGTCACACCACTGTTAGCAAAGTCGAGATGACAATGATACAGAACTTTCTATCAACCGTATACACGTTGTATGGTTGTGCGGATGGCACATGTTATGTCCTTGTGCATGCATTGACACAAACCGATGTGAAGAAGAAGCAAATGCTAAGTGTGACTTAAAGTTATTTTATCGATTTTTAACTGTTTGTTTTGATTCTTGATACATAGTATTGAACCATGATTTTCATACTGCAAAAAATACCTATGCGTACGGTTCCAGATGATTTGGCGCAAAGTGGACCTGTAACTGTTTGATTCCATCCAGATGTTACTGTTGTAGGATCCTACAATGTGCTATTTGCACATGATGGACGTGTGAGAATTTGTTGTTGGAAGAACTTCATTGATCAGGTGGGCTGGAAAGGAAACACGAAGATCGTGATGTTGTCCTGCCGACGTGATGACATTACCTGGCTGATGACAATAGGTACTAACATGCATGTAAGTGCATAGAATATTACATAAGATTAAAGTTTCATATTGCTCATGTTTGTGCAAAATATTAGAGCTATTTTCCCCTTCCCTGACCACAAGTTATGGTTTACGCGTTCTCCGATGTTCTTGCCATCTATGAGACAAGAACGCCGCAACCAATCGCCAATCTTTTCAAGGTCCAAGGTCATCGGTTGCCTCTCCCCGCGAGCTCGGTAATCTGAAGGCAGTCCAGCGTGACCCGTTCCCCGACGAGCTGTAGTAGACAAGTGCCTCCATACTGTCCAGAGCAGGTAAAGCTTTGCTCCTTCTCTGTGATCTTTTGTGTGAATCCGTCAAGATATAGTTGTTCTTTGCAGAAATACGCTAGGAAGTGAGTTGGATTGGTTGTTCTCTAATAATTTGGGAGATGGATTTGAGTTCTTAATTAGGTGTTAGGTTGTTCGAATCTTTGGACTAGCTAGATGTATGTTCGATTTGTGTATTAGGAAGTTAATTTTCTACAAATGTTCATCCCAACACTGATCCTTAGAATAGCTTCCCGAGTACCAGATTATTATTACAACTTTTACTTAGTCGGATTTCAAGTCTAAGCATATGTATTGACCTATATTAAGATTTTGAAAAATAAGCACTGGTGGTCACATTGACCGTGGAGACGGTTTCTATTTCTGTACGAAGACATGGTGTTGTCACAGTGGCTTGTTTCAACAAAAAAAAAATCTTCTTTGACTTTGGTTTGGATTGGACTCTAATTCTCTGCTTTTTTTGAGAGGGATATTTAAATGTTGGCATATAGTTTTGTGGAAGCTATCAATCAAAGGCCATGCCAAAAAGTTTAGAGGAAACAACACTGTTATATAGTACTCTCCGTTTTTTAATATAAGATGTTTTAGGTGTTATACACATGTTGTCTATATGCATACTAAAATGAGTGAACATTAGACTAAAATGTGTCTACATACATTTGTGTGCATGTGAATGTAGACAAAAGCTAAAACATTTTATATTAAAAAATGGAGGGAGTATATCATACACCCATGGAGTAGTGAATATCTTATCTTTATAATCTTTTGAACAATAATCTTATCTTGGACCCACTCCTTGATTCATATGGCTTTGTGGCTACTACTGGAGGTGCTGGTCGTGTATGGGGGTTTCCTGCAATGAACGGAAATAACCACTCCTAGCCATTAGGAGCTATCAGAGTGCATCTGGTTGTTCTGCCTTCCTTGCCATTGTCGCCGAGTTCACCATGAATACTTCATGTACTTTCTAAAGTAGTTTCCCTTGACATTCTTCATGCCTCTCATGTAATGCATACTACTTTTATAAATAGATTTAACCAAAAAAATGTGTTGTTGATGAACATGGATTGGAGTGTTTATTGGAGCAACTGTTTCATTCACAATTGTCGTTTTTTTTTGTTGACATGACTTTTATTTTGTCAAATAAATGGGTGGGCATATTAATCTCCATGTAAAATATCAACATGTTTCCTTCTTTGCTGAATGTGGAACATTATCACGAGTTCCTCTCATGCACCGCTGTTGAAAGCAATATCCTTGAGGTATTTTATAATCATATGTTTCTAAGGCTACGTTATCCATTGTGGATCATTGGATGAAGTAAACCTATGAAGTTCCTAGAGTCCTCTCCCTTTCCTTTGAAACAACACTTTGGAATTGACCTATGAAATGATTTTTTTCGACCTTGTTTCGCAGGATTGTGTTATCCTCCTATCATGCGCGATTCTTTGAAACTTCGTGGTGGCCTTGATGTGATAATATTGTTGTTCCAAGTTGTGAGCGGTCCTCCAGATGATGATGTAGCAGAATTCGTCACATTTCTCTTTGTCACAACCTTCGCAATGTTTACAATGTATATTAATCTGTATGAGTATTAATTTATTTTAAGCGCAATCTTTTGTACTGTCAAGCAAAGAGGATTGACTACCACCCGCTTGCTTGCCAGAAAGCTTGTGATTATGAGATATCTAACATGTGGAATATCCAACCCCTTAAATTTCCTTTCCTAAATCTAATATGGATAGCCAAGAAGGTTTTGGTGTTTAATTGATTCATACTATTTTGGTAAACAAAGCTATTGTCCCACCTAAGAGTATTTAATTAATCGTACGAAAAATATCAACAAGGTTGTTCCTTCTAATTCATGGCACTAATTCATGCGATGCTAAAAGAAGATGAACGGTGCAGTGGAGCCACACAAAAGGAAAATGAGCTCAACAAGGATTTTCTTCTATTTCATGACACTAATTCATGTCATGCTAAAAGAAGATGACTTGGTGCAGTTGAGCCGCACAAAAAGAAAATAATCTCCTGATAGCTAAATCGGTCACATATCCTATGACGCACTTAAGCGTGCTTTCGGTGAAGAAAAAAAATGAATAATATGGCATAATAGCATCCTAGATAAAACTACAGAAGTGAGCTTTGCTTGTTTGAAATAGATGTAAATACCAGAAAAAATATATGATAAAAAATAGTCATCTCTGTATTACCGCAGATGAAAGCTTAGGTAGAAACATAGTTGAGTGCTTTTAATCACACGGAGTTGTAAGCTTACGGTTACAGATGATATCAACTATGCAATATGTGTGAGGTAGAAAAAGAGAAGTTCCACATGGTTCCTGCATTTGGGAGAATAATTTTTTTTTGAGAAAATTGTAGCCCCGTGAGCCGTCAGGTATAACTTTTTGATGTTCTATTAGCAACCATATATGTGTGCGTTGAAGTGCTATTGAATATTCTAGCATAACTTGTTTGATGATGGGAGGGTTGGTGGATATTTGACAAGCATTTGGACTACCAAGAGGCTAGATGAGCTGGATTAACTCCTTCAGTATACTTAAACTTCATTTAGTACTCCCTTCGTTTTTATTTACTTTGCGTTCTGAGTTTAGTCAAAGACAAACTTTGCAAAGTTGTTCTTTCGCAGGATTGTGTTGTCCTACTATCATGCACGACTCTTTGAAAACTTCGTGGTGGCCTTGATGTGATAATATTGTTGTTCCAAGTTGTGAGCGGTCCTCCAGATGATGATGTCGCAGGATTGGTCACATTTCTCTTTGTCACAACCTTCGCAATGTTTACAATGTATATTAATCCGTATAAGTATTAATTTATTTTAAGCGCAATCTTTTGTACTGTCAAGCAAAGAGGATAGACTACCACCCGCTTGCTTGCTAGAAAGCTCGTGATTATGAGATATCTAACACGTGGAATATCCAACCCCTTAAATTTCCTTTCCTAAATCAAATATGGATAGCCAAGAAGGTTTTGGTGTTTAATTGATTGATACTATTTTGGTAAACAAAGCTAAAAGAAGATGACATGGTGCAGTCGAGCCGCACAAAAAGAAAATAATCTCCTGAGAGTTAAATCGGTCACATATCCTATGACGCACTGAAGCGTGCTTTCGGTGAAGAAAAAATGAATAATATGGCATAATAGCATCCTAGATAAAACTACATAAGTGAGCTTTGCTTTTTTGAAATAGATGTAAATACCAGAAAACATATATGATAAAAATAGTCATCTCTGTATTACCGCAGATGAAAGCTTAGGTAGAAACATAGTTGAGTGCTTTTAGTCACACGGAGTTGTACGGTTACAGATGATATCAACTATGCAATATGTGTGAGGTAGAAAAAGAGAAGTTCCACATGGTTCCTACATTTGGGAGAACATTTTTTTTTGAGAAAATTGTAGCCCCGTGAGCCGTCTGGTATAACTTTTTGATGTTCTATTAGCAATGTGTGCGCTGAAGTACTATTATATATTCTAGCATAACTTGTTTGATGATGGGAGGGTTGGTGGATATTTGACATGCATTTGGACTACCAAGAGGCTGGATGAGCTGGATTAAATCCTTCAGTATACTTAAAGTTCATTTAGTACTCCCTCCGTTTTTATTTACTTTGCGTTCTGGGTTTAGTCAAAGTCAAACTTTGCCAAGTTGTTCTTTCGCAGGATTGTGTTGTCCTCCTTTCATGCACGATTCTTTGAAAACTTCGTGGTGGCCTTGATGTGATAATATTGTTGTTCCAAGTTGTGAGCGGTCCTCCAGATGATGATGTAGCAGGATTGGTCACATTTCTCTTTGCCACAACCTTCGCAATGTTTACAATGTATATTAATCCGTATGAGTATTAATTTATTTTAAGCGCAATATTTTTTATTGTCAAGCAAAGAGGATAGACTACTGATAATCCCCAAGAGCAAGGAATCACTGTAGCACAATTCGATAAGTATTTGAGTGTCGAACCCACGAGGAGCTGAAGGTAAACTATCTATTCTCTAAAGCCCTATAACCCTCTTATATGGCCTTTTATGCAAAGCAATAAATATGAAAAGATCTAACTAATGGAAGCAAGTGACGTGGAATGGGTTTATCTAGTAGCAAGTTTCTTAGAGCAAGTTTCTCTCAGCAGTTTTCTCAAGCAAGTTTCTCAAGCAGCAAGTATCAAATATCTCAAGTAGCAAATATCTCAAGGGAGCAAATGTTCTAGCAATTGTTATTTCATTCGTGTGGTTGTCACAATTAGTGAAGCACATGTTTCAGTCTTAGTTGTTTCTTTTAGGTGGGAGCCATAAATAGGTGTAGCCAAGTAAATGAGCAATACACAACTCTTATGATGGATCTCATGGCCAAATAAATGACTGCACAAGAATTATTAAGACATAAAGTCCCACCATAGCCTTAAGTTCTAGGGTCCCCCAATATATCCCCCATAAAGTAACTTCAAGTCTCAGACACCGGTTTCTCTCTACTCCGACATGTCCTACTCAATCCATTACACTACGGTGATCACCTTACATGCATTCCCCAACATATGCGTGCACTCATATATTGTACATAAAGACAATCATAAAAGATAACAACACTTGTATGCAACCAATCAACGAACTATTTCACAATTGCCATGAACAAATCACTTCTCAAACACAGATGGGAGACACAATAGATCAAGGGAATAGTATATTGCATCACACATCATGTTTGCCAAGAGTTTACAGTGGGGAGATGGAGATGATCTTGCTGTAGATGTTGATGATGAACACGCCGGAGGGGGGTGGAGCCCTCCGGAGGTGATTCCGGCGGCGTTTCCCCCCTCCGATCTTCTCCGGCGGCAGCCTTCTGACTCTCTGTTTCGTGGTTTTCTGTTTCTCCGCCGCCTCCTTTCGCGAAACGCCAGGGACCTTTTTTATAGGCGTTTTTAGGTCAAGACGAAGTCGGTGGACGAAAGATCGACGGCCACGGAGCTCCGAGGTGGAAACGAGATAGGCCCACGCGGCCATGTACTTTAGGCCGCGTGGGACCCTCCCATTTCCAGCCTGTTGGGCTTCTGGTCTTCAATTTAAGCCCATTGCGTTCGTCTCGAAAATTCTGAACCGTGCTCTTTGACCTTGCCCTTTTTGGAGTCCCGAAGCTCCCGGAAAGTCTGAAACACTAAAAAAGACGTTTTCTGGAAAAACAGGGTTAATTCCAAATAAATGGGAAAACTATGAAGTATTCCCAAAATCATTATAAAACATTGATATAACCCTTATATGATGCAAATATGATTGGAATATAAGCAATTAAAGTGCAAAGTTCATGTATGCATTTTACATGCATCAACATCCCCAAGCTTAATCCATGCTCGTCCTCGAGTATGAAGATGATAAAACTAACATGGACTTTGCAATTTAATACTTAACAATGAATATCAAAGATGATTACTATTGCTACATATAGTCAAATGATTCATTCTTCAAAGGAGTAGCAATATGCAAATAGTTTATGAAGTGATATCAAGTATTCAAGACAAGGATGTTCATTGATAGTTCACAAAGTGTAACATAGTAGCAAGTAATATGGAACACATGTATGCATAATGATAAGTAGAACATCCTACAATGGTCATAGAGTGTAGATGAAAATCTGAATATGATAGGTGTACACTTTGGAAAGATGTATATGTGAGTAGAGGTAAAGCATGCATAAGTTTCATCCAACTTCCAAACTCTTCTACTTAAGTTAATGATTGCAATAAGGTATTCATTGGTGTCAAGCTCTCATTGCCCCTATCATAGCATCTTGAATGATTAAGGTTAAAGTGAAAGCAAATATGAGTAGTGTGCTTGACAAAGTAAAGGTTGGATGTCTCATGCCCCTTGAATACAAGTACCTACACCATGATTACTCAACTTAGGAAACAAAGCAAGTTCAATTAATATCATTGTAAGTAATAATAGTATCATCAAGAGCGTCAACTGGGGTACCTCTTGTCCCAGGATATGGAACAAGCCCATATCAAAATGACAAGACAAACAAACAATGAAAAACCTCAACACCCTTTTTATTTACCATTGGAATAGCTTTTTATTGTAAGGTGTATCATAGATAATTCACCATAGCATGTAAGTAAATTTCCACCATGAATAATGCATGGCTTAGATTAGCGGCCCAGGCGTCTCTCTAACCATTTATACAAACTCATTTAAACTCTTCATTTCCACCTCATTTCACCATGATAGGCATCCATAAACAAAAGTACATGATATCAACTAAATGAGATGAAGGAGCATGTTGAAAGCTTTGCATGTGACAGCACATATGGGCTAACTCCCAACCCGAACATTTATCAAGCCACTAGCATCATAATCTTAATCACAATGGGTCATGTTTTATTTATTGCAATGAAGAAATGTGCATCAAGTTCGTGAGAGCTATATAACCAACTTTTCCCATGGCAATCAATAACATAATCATTTTCATTCAGAGGTATAGATAACACAAATCATGAACATACTCGGAATAGCATATAGCTAGTAGGTAGATATGGTGGACTCACTGGAATAACTTTGGTTGAAGGTGTTGGAAACAAGTTTTTGCTTGTTGGAGTTTTTGGGCTAGCAAAAGGGAGAAAGTTGACCATCTAGATGCATGCATGAGTGTCCATAGAACTAACTAATCCATGTTAAACAAGTGAAATAACAATCAGCATCAAAACATGAATAAGTGATAGCTCTCAAAAAGATTTGCAAACTATTACTCATAAACAAGCTCATGAATCATGCAACTATATGTATCATTAAAAATCAACTCAAACATCCCTTTTCCCATCTTATAAAAGCATCCAACATATTTCAACCCATATTTCCAGTAGCTCTCTCATATATAATTGATAGTGTGGTGGTCTCTCAAGACTCAAACAAAAACAAAAACGACGCTCCAAGTTTATGCGATAAAGTGTTTTGATCGAAAAACAGAAGTTGGACGTGTGCAAACCGAGAGTGTGTAGGTCCAGCGGGGTTGTCTTCACATCCCCAAGCTTATGGTCTTCACCATCCTTGGATAGCTCTTGGTGCATCTCCTCCAATCCCTGTGAAAAAACTTCAAAACACCGTTTCTCCCATCTCTTTTCTGTGGGGTGCATTAATAGTGATAAACAAATAGGTTTCTTGCTGCATATAATCCTTGAACAAAAATTCATATGAATGTCCAGAAAGTGTATAATGTTGTATGCCTACTCATAAACTCAATTGGATCAAAAAGATTCAACTTAAAAGCTCAAAGCATGCATCAAACAAAATGGGACAGAATCTGTCCAGAAAAACAGCAGCAGCAAAACGTATTTTTCTACCCTACCAAACTTTCTCGAAAAATTCCGAAAAAATTCATGCATACAGAGGATGAAAAGTTGCAACTACAGTTCAAATATGAGCTCATTCGGAGTTACAGAATAAGAATTAAAAATCATACCGTGCACAGATTCGTGCAGGAATAAAATCTCCGAACTCAAATAGCAACTTTTCAAGACCAACATGGGTAAAACTTGGCACTTTATTAAAAACTCCAGAACTAAACTAGACACAAATCTCTTGTTACAGCAAGAGGACACAAAGAAAAATCACACACAAAAATAACCGGGTTGCCTCCCGCAAAGCGCTTTCTTTATAGCCATATAGCTAGGCTTACTTACTTGGTATCAAGATGGTTGAAGTGAGGTGGCTTGGCATCCCCAAGCTTAAATTCTTGTACTTATTTGATATATGTAGGGTGAGCCTAGGGGTACATCCCCAAGCTTGAGTTTTTGTCCCTCTTGATCTTGTTCATCACCCTCAATTCTTCCACCTTAAAATTCTCTTTACACAACACTCGTCACAAACTTGATTAGAGGGGTTAGTGCCTTCATAAATTAAATCCACATAGGCACAGCAAAGACATATCATGAATTGATTTTAAACATTAGCTACTGTTACTATGGTTATGTAATGCTCCTTGATCAAAAGAACCGCACAAAACACAAGTAATGAGAGTAATGCAGAATAAAGACAGGATATGTCAAAAACTGGACAGCGAATTACTATTATCACTCTTTTTATTTGGTTTTAGCTTTGGGAAAAGTTTAAATGATAGAGATTTTGCAATGGTTCCATTGGCATGAACAACACATGTTCAAGGTCGACCCCAACTTCTCCATTACTCATCCTTCTCATTAACTTTCCCAAATTTTATAAAAAATGAAAATCCTAAACTAATTGTCACAAATCAGTAGGTAAAGATATTTTACATGTTGTGAGGATATAAAGGTGTGCTCAAACCGAATAGGAAGTTAAAGCATAAAGAACACACCACAGAATATAAACCATCAACTTTTAAGTCTAACTCTTTTCCTATGCATTGGCATTTTATATATGAATAAATAGCAGCAATTTTGTGATAACCAATGCATGTAGTGATCAGTAGCTTGCATTTTAAATAACATAGAAACATAAAGAGGATTCTTATCTCTTCCTCTCTCATAATAGTTGCAAGCATTAAAGTTAAACATACCCACATAGTTTTGAATAGAATCACCACATAAAGACTTATCATCTAATGAGCATAATGGATCATCAAACTCAATTAAATCACTTTCATCCTCAACGGCTTCCCCAAGCTTAAACTTTTCCAGAGCATTAGCAATAAAGGTGTTCAAAGAGTTAGTACCACAAACATGAGTGTTATGCAAATAAAATTTAATTTTCTCCTCAAACACTTCATGTCCTAACTCAAGATAGATATTATACAACTCTAATTTTTTTGGTTCTTTTCCATTTTCTAATTTTTTTGTGTTTTAGATTTATATGTTAGTATGCAATGCAAACAAGAATAAAAGTTTAGCACAACGCTCCCCGGCAACGGCGCCAGAAAAGTACTTGATAATCCCCAAGAGCAAGGAATCACTGTAGCACAATTCGATAAGTATTTGAGTGTCGAACCCACGAGGAGCTGAAGGTAAACTATCTATTCTCTAAAGCCCTATAACCCTCTTATATGGCCTTTTATGCAAAGCAATAAATATGAAAGGATCTAACTAATGGAAGCAAGTGACGTGGAATGGGTTTATCTAGTAGCAAGTTTCTTAGAGCAAGTTTCTCTCAGCAGTTTTCTCAAGCAAGTTTCTCAAGCAGCAAGTATCAAATATCTCAAGTAGCAAATATCTCAAGGGAGCAAATGTTCTAGCAATTGTTATTTCATTCGTGTGGTTGTCACAATTAGTGAAGCACATGTTTCAGTCTTAGTTGTTTCTTTTAGGTGGGAGCCATAAATAGGTGTAGCCAAGTAAATGAGCAATAACACAACTCTTATGATGGATCTCATGGCCAAATAAATGCAGCACAAGAATTATTAAGACATAATTGTCCCACCATAGCCTTAAGTTCTAGGGTCCCCCATATATCTCCCCCATAAAGTAACTTCAAGTCTCAGACACCGGTTTCTCTCTACTCCGACATGTCCTACTCAATCCATTACACTACGGTGATCACCTTACATGCATTCCCCAACATATGCGTGCACTCATATATTGTACATAAAGACAATCATAAAAGATAACAACACTTGTATGCAACCAATCAACGAACTATTTCACAAGTGCCATGAACAAATCACTTCTCAAACACAGATGGGAGACACAATAGATCAAGGGAATAGTATATTGCATCACACATCATGTTTGCCAAGAGTTTACAGTGGGGAGATGGAGATGATCTTGCTGTAGATGTTGATGATGAACACGCCGGAGGGGGGTGGAGCCCTCCGGAGGTGATTCCGGCGGCGTTTCCCCCCTCCGATCTTCTCCGGCGGCAGCCTTCTGACTCTCTGTTTCGTGGTTTTGTGTTTCTCGCCGCCTCCTTTCGCGAAACGCCAGGGACCTTTTTTATAGGCGTTTTTAGGTCAAGACGAAGTCGGTGGACGAAAGATCGACGGCCACGGAGCTCCGAGGTGGAAACGAGCTGGCCCACGCGGCCATGTACTTTAGGCCGCGTGGGACCCTCCCATTTCCAGCCTGTTGGGCTTCTGGTCTTCAATTTAAGCCCATTGCGTTCGTCTCGAAAATTCTGAACCGTGCTCTTTGACCTTGCCCTTTTTGGAGTCCCGAAGCTCCCGGAAAGTCTGAAACACTAAAAAAGACGTTTTCTGGAAAAACAGGGTTAATTCCAAATAAATGGGAAAACTATGAAGTATTCCCAAAATCATTATAAAACATTGATATAACCCTTATATGATGCAAATATGATTGGAATATAAGCAATTAAAGTGCAAAGTTCATGTATGCATTTTACATGCATCAACTACCACCCGCTTGCTTGCCAGAAAGCTTGTGATTATGAGATATCTAACATGTGGAATATCCAACCCCTTAAATTTCCTTTCCTAAATCTAATATGGATAGCCAAGAAGATTTTGGTGTTTAGTTGATTCATACTATTTTGGTAAACAAAGCTATTGTCCCATCTAGAGAGTATTTAATTAATCGTACGTAAAATATCAACAAGGTTGTTCCTTCTAATTCATGGCACTAATTCATGCGATGCTAAAAGAAGATGAACGGTGCAGTGGAGCCACACAAAAGGAAAATGAGCTCAACAAGGATTTTCTTCTATTTCATGACACTGATTCATGTCATGCTAAAAGAAGATGACATGGTGCAGTCGAACCGCACAAAAAGAAAATAATCTCCTGATAGCTAAATCGGTCACATATCCTATGACGCACGGAAGCTTGCTTTCGGTGAAGATTTTTTTTTAATAATATGGCATAATAGCATCCTAGATAAAACTACAGAAGCGAGCTTTGCTTGTTTGAAGTAGATGTAAATACCAGAAAAAATATATGATAAAAAATAGTCATCTCTGTATTACCGCAGATGAAAGCTTAGGTAGAAACATAGTTGAGTGCTTTTAATCACACGGAGTTGTAAGCTTACGGTTACAGATGATATCAACTGTGCAATATGTGTGAGGTAGAAAAAGAGAAGTTCCACATGGTTCCTGCATTTGGGAGAACAATTTTCTATTGAGAAAATTGTAGCCCCGTGAGCCGTCTGGTATAACTTTTTGATGTTCTATTAGCAACTATATATGTGTGCGTTGAAGTCCTATTGAATATTCTAGCATAAGATGTTTAATGATGGGAGGGTTGGTGGATATTTGACATGCATTTGGACTACCATGAGGCTGGATGAGCTGGATTAACTCCTTCAGTATACTTAAACTTCATTTAGTACTCCCTCCGTTTTTATTTACTTTGCGTTCTGGGTTTAATCAAAGTCAAACTTTGCCAAGTTGTTCTTTCGCAGGATTGTGTTGTCCTCCTATCATGCATGATTCTTCGAAAACTTGGTGGTGGCCTTCATGTGATAATATTGTTGTTCCAAGTTGTGAGCGGTCCTCCAGATGATGATGAAGCAGGATTGGTCACATTTCTCTTTGTCACAACCTTCGCAATGTTTACAATGTATATTAATCCGTATGAGTATTAATTTATTTTAAGCGCAATCTTTTGTACTGTCAAGCAAAGAGGATAGACTACCACCCGCTTGCTTGCTAGAAATCTCGTGATTATGAGATATCTAACACGTGGAATATCCAACCCCTTAAATTTCCTTTCCTAAATCAAATATGGATAGCCAAGAAGGTTTTGGTGTTTAATTGATTGATACTATTTTGGTAAACAAAGCTATTGTCCCACCTAGAGAGTATTTAATTAATCGTACGTAAAATATCAACAAGGTTGTTCCTTCTAATTCATGGCACTAATTCATGGGATGCTAAAAGAAGATGAACGGTGCAGTGGAGCCACACAAAAGGAAAATGAGCTCAACAAGGATTTTCTTCTATTTCATGACACTAATTCATGTCATGTTAAAAGAAGATGACATGGTGCAGTTGAGCCGCACAAAAAGAAAATAATCTCCTGATAGCTAAATCGGTCACATATCCTATGACACACTTAAGCGTGCTTTCGGTGAAGAAAAAAAATGAATAATATGACATAATAGCATCCTAGATAAAACTACAGAAGTGAGCTTTGCTTGTTTGAAATAGATGTAAGTACCAGAAAAAATATATGATAAAAAATAGTCATCTCTGTATTACCGCAGATGAAAGCTTAGGTAGAAACATAGTTGAGTGCTTTTAATCACATGGAGTTGTAAGCTTATGGTTACAGATGATATCAACTATGCAATATGTGCGAGGTAGAAAAAGAGAAGTTCCACATGGTTCCTGCATTTGGGAGAACAATTTTTTTTTGAGAAAATTGTAGCCCCGTGAGCCGTCTGGTATAACTATTTGATGTACTATTAGCAACTATATATGTGTGCGTTGAAGTGCTATTGAATATTCTAGCATAACTTGTTTAATTATGGGAGGGTTGGTGGATATTTGACATGCATTTGGACTACCAAGAGGCTGGATGAGCTGGATTAAATCCTTCGGTATACTTAAACTTCATTTAGTACTCCCTCCGTTTTTATTTACTTTGCGTTCTGGGTTTAGTCAAAGTCAAACTTTTCCAAATTGTTCTTTCGCAGGATTGTGTTGTCCTCCTATCATGCACGATTCTTTGAAAACTTCGTGGTGGCCTTGATGTGATAATATTGTTGTTCCAAGTTGTGAGCGGTCCTCCAGATGATGATGTAGCAGGATTGGTCACATTTTTCTTTGTCACAACCTTCGCAATGTTTACAATCCGTATGAGTATTAATTTATTTTAAGCGCAATCTTGTGTACTGTCAAGCAAAGAGGATAGACTACCACCCGCTTGCTTGCCAGAAAGCTTGTGATTATGAGATATCTAACATGTGGAATATCCAACCCCTTAAATTTCCTTTCCTAAATCTAATATGGATAGCCAAGAAGGTTTTGGTGTTTAATTGATTGATACTATTTTGGTAAACAAAGCTATTGTCCCACCTAGAGAGTATTAAATTAATCATACGTAAAATATCAACAAAGTTGTTCCTTCTAATTCATGGCACTAATTCATGTCATGCTAAAAGAAGATGACATGGTGCAGTCGAGCCGCACAAAAATAAAATAATCTCCTGATAGCTAAATCGGTCACATATCCTATGACACACTTAAGCGTGCTTTCGTTAAATAAAAAAATGAATAATATGGCATAATAGTATCCTAGATAAAACTACAGAAGTGAGCTTTGCTTGTTTGAAATAGATGTAAATACCAGAAAAAAAATATGATAAAAAATAGTCATCTCTATATTACCCCAGCTGAAAGCTTAGGTAGAAACATAGTTGAGTGCTTTTAATCACACGGAGTTGTAAGCTTACGGTTACAGATGATATCAACTATGCAATATGTGTGAGGTAGAAAAAGAGAAGTTCCACATGGTTCCTGCATTTGGGAGAACAAATTTTTTTTTTGAGAAAATTGTAGCCCTGTGAGCCGTATGGTATAACTTTTTGATGTTCTATTAGCAACTATATATGTGTGCGTTGAAGTGCTATTGAATATTCTAGCATAACTTGTTTGATGATGGGAGGGTTGGTGGATATTTGACATGAATTTGGACTACCAAGAGGCTGGATGAGTTGGATTAACTCCTTCAGTATACTTAAACTTCATTTAGTACTCCCTCTGTTTTTATTTACCTTGCGTTCTGGGTTTAGTCAAAGTCAAACTTTGCCAAGTTTAACCAAATATTAGAAAAAATATCAATATTTTCAATATAAAATATATAGTATTAGAATCATCATAAAGTATTTTTTATATTATATGTATTTGTTATTGTGAATGTTGATATTTTTACTATATTCTTGATCAAACTTGACAAAATTTGAATTTGACTAAACCCATAACGCGAAGTAAATAAAACGGTGGGAGTACAAGCAATATGTAATGGCTGATAGTATAACAGAAAAGTCCATTTCCTATTTGTTATGCTAGGGGCCCGGTAGAAAAGCATTTGTTATCCATAATATGACTGGTTGATGAAGTTATGGATAATACTGCGGATTGTGTTTTCATTCTCGATTATAATTAAACGGGCGCGGCAAGGCGCGCCTTCACCTTCTAGTGTTGCTAATATATTTGGTAACTGACTATGTGGCATCGATCACAAGTATAGAGTTTTTCTCCGTGTGGGAGCACTTACCGTAATATGGTTGCTTTGGCTATGTAGAAATTTACATCTTTTATCCAGGACATCTACCGGTATACACATCTACTTCGTTCATGGTCGTAGAATAGAGTTTCGTGACCTGTTTATGAATGTGTCTGCTCGGTTGGTTAGAAGATAAGGTGAATCATATTTTCATCACACATGGTTAGCAGCGTAGTCTTCGGATTCGACCTCCATCTCCATATGCATTCTAGAGACTCTATGGTTGATTCTTTAGGCGGTGTTTATCTTTCATGCTTGAATTGTTTTGGTTGTGCGCATCGATGTTATGCACGGCCGGGTATAAGATTGCCTTTTATCGATAAAAATATGTCCATGCATCAAGCAACCAGATGTGTGAAAATGACAGGATGTCATGTCGGTTTGTATTGTGATGGAGGTAGTGGGTTTTACACTATCGACTGTGTGTCTGGAGGTGTGAGAATCCGTCCCTCTCGTCCACCCCCAAGGAGGTGGGAAGGAAACGTAACCCGCACCGCCTCCCCTCCTCTCTCATCCCTCACCACCGTCACAGGGCGCGGGCGGGCAAAGCCTGGTCGGCGCAGACGGCAGTGAGGTAATCTCGTCCCCTTGCGCTCAGGTCGGCATGACCGACAACTACGGGATTGGCGTGGTGCTGTTTCCGGGAGCCAGGGTGTGGCTGTTCTATGGCGCGTCACGGTGTGTTGGTGCAGCGGCTGCACGGAGGACGGAGATCGACTACGCGTAGCGGCAGCCGGTCAAGAGGCGACGGCGGATCTTATCCCAGCTTCGTCCGGCGGAGGCCTGGCTCGAACAAAGGAGGTAGGACGGTGGCCCTAGTGGTCTTCTTCCGACCAAGTTGCCGATTTGCCTGCACCATCCGTTCTCGATCTGGCCGTCGATGAGTTCTGGATGACTCCACTGGCGGTCTTCATGGATTGGTGTACGTGCTTCTGGAGCTATGGAATAGATGGGATACGGCCATGTGTGTCCACAATTTTCAGCCCGTGGGCTTCAAGGGGTGTGTCGCGAACATCTGCTTTTCGTCGACCGCCATGGGACATGTCGATGCCTGCGACTTTCATGGTGTTGGCAGAGCTGAGGAATGTCAAGACGGTTATGTTTGAAAGACAAGGATTGGTGAAAGCGGTGTATTGAATGTGACAAATACATTGCTTCACGGGTTGTTGTCCGGGCATCGGGGCATGGCTGCAAGGTTCCTTGTTATTGGAGCGCATGTGAGGCTAGTGATTGGTGCTTTGCAGCAGCGGTGAAAACGCTAGGTCTGGCCTTCATTTGGTTGTACTTTGAAGTGGTGATTTCTTGTTGAAAGCATTGTTTGGAGAGTTCGGATTTTCTCCCGGGTGGACTACGAGTTTTTATGAGAAACAACGGTTGTTGTGTACTATTCGCTTCTTGAAGGCATCGCTTTTGGAGAACCTCTTCTCTTATATAGTCTTGGGTGTTGTTTTGGTGGTTCGGATCGAGTTGTTGCGGGTGATTCATTTCTCTTTTCCTTTTTGGTTGTGAGTGTCCTTTATGTTTTGACTAGTTTTGACATTATGTTGGTGCAGAATTTGGGTATAATTGGTATATTTCTATATTAATATATTTTCTTTGTAAAAAAAAGAGGTCAATTTGCAAGAAAAGAAAAACAAAAGATCCAGCACAAGATGACCCACTAAGAGTCATCCAGATTTATAAGATGGCCAAGATCTTGAAGATGCTTTACGGAGTTCAGTATTCATATCAGCATTCAGATTGCACAAATACACAAGAAGATTAAGGACCTTTGGCTTATCATTCAACACCATTTTTTAATTACCCTACTCAGATTAAGAACCGTTATGTCTTATCATTCAGCACCAACTTTTTAATTACCCTGCTCAGATCAAAGACATGTGGCTTCCTGGGACAAAACTCTGAAACATAAACTTTGCTCATGTAGTAGCTAACTGAATACTTCAATTTCCAATAATTAACGCTATTGGCCAAGATATTCTAGTGTGGAAGCTAACCCGTGCAAGACAATTTTCTTCAAAAAAGTGCATAGCTTTGCTCAATCAGGTATGGGATGAGAAATAGATGGCACCACACATTCAATTTTTTTGCTTGAAGTCTTCTCAGTAATGCACCCACTGGTTCAAGGGCAGGTAAGTACACCAAGCACATATGTGAGAACTGCACTACTTGTGGAACTGCATCTTTTTCTTTGTCCTTTTGCTAAATTCCTGGGTTTATTAAAACTGATTTTGTTGCTCATCATAATATTCAAGTACTCGAATGATTCAAATGATCCTTACTTCAAATCGCCCACAAAAAATATTTTTTCTATACATTTCTTGTGCTGCATTTGGAAATCTCAAAATGATGCCTGATTTGGCAAAAAGATTAGGTACCCTTTTCAAGTTTTTGTAGCAGCGTCCACAATCACGCATAGCAACTTGGAGGTTACAACCCCTTCCCAAACAATGCAACCACTTGATTCACATGTACCACGACGCCACGTGACGACTCAGTGGAAGAACTATTGACAATGTTGAAGATATATGAGGTCTCATTGTTTTCTGAGACGCAACTAAAACATGCAGATAATCAATCAGTAATTGCTCAATTAGGCGTTTTTGTGCAGATGGGTACATATCAGCGTTGTTCCAGGTTGTGCATCTCCGCCATTTCCGAGCCAGTGACATCCATAATTCAGGTTGAGGCACTCAACATCATGTTAGCATTTCAGATGAGTTAATGGCACCCGCGGTCACACAACTCGACATCAATGTGCAATTAAGTCGCACTTCTCCAGAATGTGATTATTTGGTCACACAACTCGACAAATGCGTGCACGCAGGTCACTGGCCCCACTTGTCAGTCCGTTTTGGAAGGTAAATTTTCAGAAAACCCGCTGGAGTAATATTAATTTTACAAAATGGCCCCCTGGAGGACCATTTTGTAAAATTAGGAGGACCATTTTGTAAAATTAGGAGGACCATTTTGTAAAATTAGAAGGACCATTTTGTAAAATTAATATTACTCCAGGGGGTTTTCTGAAAATTTACCGTCCAAAACGGACTGACAAGTGGGGCCAGTGACCTGCGTGCACGCACTTGTCGAGTTGTGTGACCAAATAATCACATTCTGGAGAAGTGTGACTTAAGTGCGCATCAACGACGAGTTGCGTGACCGCTGGTGCTATTAACTCATTTCAGATAGCACACATACTTCAGCCCAACAAACTCTACCAGCGTCGATGACTGGAAGAACTATTGACAACATCGAAGATATATCAGGTCCCATTGTTTTCTGAGATGCAGCTTGAGCTTCGGGTGCAAATAATCAATCAATAATTTCTGGATTAGACGTTTTTGTGCAGATGAGTACATGTCAGTGTCAGGTTGTGCAACTCCGCCATTTCCGAGCCAGTGACATCCGTAATATAGGTTGAGGCACTCACCATCATGTTAGCATATCAGATAGCACACATACTTCAGCTCAACAAACTCTGTCAGCGAGGATGACTGGAAGAACTGTTGCCAGCGTTGATGATATATCAGGTCCCATTGTTTTCCGAGATGCAGCTTGGACTCTAGGTGTATATCCATCAGCAATTGCTGGATTAGGTGTTTTTGTGCAGATGAGTACATGCCAGCGCTGTTCAAGGTTGTGCATCTCCGAAATTTCCGAGCCAGTGACATCCTTAATCCAGGCGGAGGCACTCAACATTATGTTAACATATCAGATAGCACACATGATTCATCTGCAGGAGCCAACGTTTCTAACGGATGGCTCGACTTTGGCAATTGTTGTAGTGTCTCAAGACAGAATTCTAGATCATTGGTTCATCTGACCACAACTTGTTCAGATTGCACACTTGCCAGCCTTTGAAGCCTTCAGGGTCTAGAATATACTGTTTGGTTATGCTTTTTTCTTGGCTTTTGCTTTTTGGGCTTATAAGCCAAAGCCAAAAGTCAAGAAAAAAGTCCAACCAAACAAATAAACAGAAGATGCAACTTTCGAGCACATCATCAGGCTACCTAGCTCTGAAAATGCAGAGCACTCCTTTCAGTTTCAGGTGTGTAGATTCATGCAACATCACTTGTCTAAATGCAGAGATAGCTGCTCTCTCATGTATCTTGCAATGCACCCTTGTACATGTACGCTGTTGTGTTAATCAATAAAACAAAAACGAATACACAACTCGCTGCAACCATTTGTTTCAGAGGTACTTGGTGGTGTGCAAGCAAGATATCCCCCCCCCCCCCCCCCCCCCCCCAATGCATGGTACAACAAGAGATTTTTTATGCATAAGCCTGATATACAAACGATTTTGAGAGAGAAAACATCATGTTTGGCCCCCTAATGAAGGATTACCCTGTCTGCCCCCCTTGACCTCTAATCCTGCCTCCGCCCCTGGTATCAAGTCACATTGTTTTCTCAGATGGAGCTTGGACTCTAGGTGTAATAAAAAAAAAGTTGCCAACGGGGGAATGATCCTCCCTTGGTCATACGTTGTTAGGTAGGTGAGACACCCGGTTTATTCGAGCACACGTAGCTGGGACTCGATTTTCTCGAGCACGCGGGACTCGAACCCGGGCTGGTCAGCTACACACCCGGTGCGCCAACCACCAAGCCAGCGCTTGGTTCTCGACTCCAAGTGTAATCAACCAGCAATTGATGGATTATGCGTTTTTGTGCAGATGAGTACAGGTCAGCGCTGTTCTGGGTTGTGCATCTCCACCATTTTCGAGCCAGTGACATCCGTAATTTAGGCTGACACACTCAGTCTCATGTTTGTATATCATACAGATAGCACGTATATTTCATCTGCATGAGCCAACGTTTCTGACGGACAGCTCAATTTTTGCTAATGATGTAGCGTCTCAAGACATGATTCTAACCCAGGTCGTTGGTCCATCAGACCATAACTTGCTCACATTGCACGCTCGCCAGCCTTTGAAGCCTCCAGGATCTACCATACATACAGAAGATACATGTTTCAAGCTCATCGTCAGGCTAAGGTAGCCCTGAAAGTGCCGAGCATTTCTTTCGGTTTACGGTGTCTAGATTCAGGCAACATCACTTGCCCAGATGCAGAGATAGCTGCTCTCTCATGCATTTTGCAATGCAACCTTGTAGTCTTGTACATGTAAGCTGTTGTTAATTATTAAAACTTTCTCTGTTAAAGAAACGAATACACAGTTCATTGGTGTCAAGAGCTTGAAGCAGTAGTAGACTTTGTCGTGTCCTCTGAAACGCAGGGGGACGACTCGTAGGAACACCCAGCTTGTGACGGAGAAGCAGAGCACTTGCTCCTCTTGCTCCCCCTGTCCCTGATGTCCTCGATCATCTTGGACACCACCGCCATCCTCGGCCGCTCCCTCGGGTCGTCGGCGGCGCAGAGCAGCGCGACCTGGAGGAGCGCCACCATCTCGTCCTCGGCGCCCCTGGTCCGCAGCAGCTCCACGTCGAACACCTCGGAGGTCCACTCCTCCCGCACCACCGTCCGCACCCACCGCGGGATGTCCACCTTCCCGTCCTCCGGCGACCGGCCCGTGAGGATCTCCAGCAGGATGACCCCGAAGTCGCGCACGTCCTGCTTCTGCAGGCCCTTTTCTGTCGGCGGTGCCGGCACGAGCAGCTGGTGCAGGGCGAAGTCAGAGACGCGCGCGTTGCCGCCGGCGTCTATGAGGATGTTGGAGGAGGTGAGGTGCCGGTGGGAGAGCCTGGAGCCGGACGCGCCGTGGAGGTAGGCAAGGCCGTGCGCCGCGTCCTGCGCCAGCTTCAGCCTCGTCCGCCAGTCCAGAGGCACTCGTGCCGCCCCCCTGTTCTCTGTTAAATCGAGCATGCAGACATTAGAAAGCATGACCTGACAGTCTGCAAGTGCGACGTATGGTACGACTGATGAGAGACACAGAGGCTACTGTAGTACTGACCATGCAGGAGGTTGTGGAGGCTGCCGTGGGGGATGTAGTCGAAGACGAGGAGAAGCTCCTCCGCCGACGCGTAGAACGCACGCAGGCTGACGATGTTGGCGTGCCGCCACGAGCCCATCTCCCTCACCAGCTCCCTCCGCCGCCTCTCGTCCTTCCGGGTCGCGCCCTCCCTCCTCCTCAGCCTCTTCACCACCACCGCCTCGCCCTTCGCCTCCTCGACAGCAGCGTGGTCGTCGTTCACGTCGTTTTGGCCTCCCATGACCACGCGGTACGTCGTCGCGGCCGCGCCTTTGCCCAGCATCTCCGCGGCCCCCATCATGAGCGTCCTCACGTCGAACTCCTCGCAGCACCCGTCGAAGCGCACCGTCTCCTCCCGCGACGCCGACGTCGAGCTGGTACGCGAGTTGGCGCGCGGCGGCATGGACTTCTTGTTTTTCAACCATAGCACGGCGCACAGTACCGTGGCGATCAGTGTGGCGACGGCTGCGCCGACCGCCGTCATGATCATCACCACCATCCACCGGTCGTGGGAATTCCTCCTCCTCTGTCCGTGTGTTGTCTCGCCATCACCGCCACCGTACACCCTCTGCTGCCGTCCGTTGCACCGACGACGCAACGGGGCGCCGCAAAGCTCGGGGTTGCCGGCGAAAGATGACGCAGGGAAGGCGTTCCCCAGGTGCTCTGGAATCTGGCCGCTGAAGTGGTTACCGGAGAAGTCGAGCTGGGCGAGCTTTGACATCGTTTCCAGAGAGGTGGGCAGAGGCCCGACGAACGAATTGCGCGCGAGACGCAGCGTCACGAGCACGCGGAGGCGATGGCCAATCTCGGGCGGAATCGTGCCAGTGAGTCGGTTCCCGGCGAGGTCGAGACGGCGTAGATGGCGAAGCCGTAGGATGGACTCGGGAAACCGCCCGGAGAAGCCGTTGCCGGAGAGGTAGAGGAGCTTGAGGTGCGGCGCCATGGGGGAGAAGTCCACACCGTGGAGCGATCCAGTGAAATTGTTGTTCTTGAGGCTAAGGAACGAGAGCGAAGGGACATCCGCGAGCGCCGCGAGAGCGCCGGCGTCCCCAGCGAGTCTCAGGTCTTCAAGAACGATACCACGGACACTAAGAGGGACGGTGGAGGAGGACGACGGCTGGCAGGTGACTCCACGCCACTCGCCGGAGCAGGGGTCGGAGGACTCCGTCCAGGAAACGAGTGCAGCGGTGCCATGGCCGGTGCAAGCCGACTTGAACGCGAGCAGCGCCACGGCGTCGGGGCTTGGGACGGCTGAGGAGACACAGGCAGCTGTGAGGAGCGCCAGCGTCATGAGGAGCACGCGTGGTGCCATGAAACGAAAGCAGAGAAATGATAAGATGGAGCAAAGATAGCTGTTTGCAAAGGTCAGGACTTTGATCGAGAATGGGCAGAGTGTATGTAGCACTGACACCACGGTAGCACAAGGGAATGCAGAGAAGGTGGAGTTGATTGTGCAACGGCCGAGTGCGTGATGATGGATTAAATGGGGGAGGGCGCGGGGTTGATGGTGGCGCGGGAACGTGAGCGGCGTGAGCCCATTTGTCCCTCGAGGGAACGGCGCCAAGGAGAGCGGAAACTGCTTGCTGGCCACCGGTGTCGTTTGCAGTCGCGTTTCCACTTCGCTCAGCGCTCAACGCTGCAACGGACGGTTTCTGCTTAGAACCTGCGCGCAGAAACAGCGGCATCTGCGTCTTGTTGCCACTAATTTGCAGGGTGAAAAGCCAAAACGATACAGTGATCACTGCTCAGCATTTCACTCACTGAATAGCTGGCGATTACTGTTGCAATGCTGTCAGTATCTGAGCCAGTGAACAGTACAAATCACGGCAGGGATGCTGCACACTTCATCCCCGTGTACTGACTGGACAAAAGGGTCTTCTTTTCTGCCATGGTGAGTTTATATCCGCGAATGTTCTGTCTTTGAGAGTGTTGATAGCAGGTACGTAACGAGAGCGTGTGTGGAAGAGGCACATTTGCTAAGGCAACATTGCGGAAATCTGGCTACAGAACAGATCCTGTTTTTTCTTCTGGTTTTGCTAGAGGAAATGCGCTATGAGAGACTCGTGAAGCGAAATTTCGTGGATATGACGCTTCGAAAGAAAGAATACTCCATCCATAAACAGGTTATTGTTTTTCTGTCTACAAAATGCAGTGTGGAGAGAACCTTATTCTATCTTCAAGGAGCTGAGACGACGCGGCGGCGGCGGCTCCTTGAAGATGGAATAAGGTTCTCCCCGCCTAGCCCCGTTCCGGCAGCGTGTCTAGCGTTGTTGGAGGGCGTGTGGAGATGTGTCTCCGTCAAATCTCACGGGATTCGGTCGGCGTTTGTCTTCGGCAGATCCGATTGGATCTGTTCGTCGTTCGTCTATGTTAGTGTGTCTACAGGTTGGATCCTTCCGATCTACGCTTCTCTTCATCGGCGACGGTTGCTCATCTGGTGCGCTGGTCCTGTGGAGCCTTAGCACGACGACTTCCCGACTGTCTACTCCAACAAGGTTTGCCCGACTCCAGTGAGGGAGGGGCAATGACAGCGGTGTGCATTCGGCTCGTTCCAGTGCTTGTAGTCGTCGCTAGGTGGTCTACGGATCTGGATGTAATTTTTGTTACTTCTTGCATTCTTTGTACTACCTTGACAATTGATGAATAGATTGGAAGTTTTTTCGTAAAAAAAAAGATACAAGCAGAAGAATTCAGCCAGGAAAAAGGTAACCTGCTATTAAAAATGATAAGAGCAACTCTAGCGAATACCGAATAAAGCCCCGGCCCAAAAAATAACTGCTTTATTTCGGATTCGGGGCGAAATCTAGGGACATAATAGATACCACATAATCCCCCTACCGGAAAAATTTATTCAAGGAGCAGGATATTTCGCCCCGTGCTCCATCTCTTCCATTTTGGAGAGATTTTTTTTCCTGTAAACTGGAAAGCCATGCGACGGTTGGTGGGAGGGAAATTTCAACCTAACCGTCACCGACCGGCGCCGAACTCGTCGGAATTCGGCCAACTTTCACCGCGGGGTCTCGATTCTGACCAAATCCAAACCGTATTTTACCATGCCTACTCGGTTCTGTTCGAATTTTGACCAAATCATGCAGCGAAAAAGGACGGAGCGCCACCGCAGCCACGCGAGTAGGCGCGCGCTGCCACAGGCGGGTGCTCACTTGCTTGCGGCCGGTGACTTCCTAGCTAGCTAGCTCGCATCCACATCGATCGATGAAGGAGCTTGCAAAGCTAGCTGCGCACACGGCCGGTGACCGATCTGAGCGCGGTGAGGGCAAACGCGGCCAGGGGTGCGAGCGGACGCGGTGTCGGCGAGCGCCGCCAAGGGCAGGCGCATGTGGGGCTTGAGCGGGAGGATGGGGACGTGAGGTGGAAGCCGAAGGAGAAAAGAATAATGAAAATAAATAAAAGAAAGAATAATATTTGCTGGGCTGTACCGTAAAACGATTTTCTAGTCAACTAGATATGAGATATCCGGTACCAAATTATCCGGTATATGCTAGAGTTGCTCTAACATTCTATGTAAAAATAATCTTCTTGTCTAATATGTTTTGCCGGTTTATTTTATCAGAACTGTCTTTAGTTCACAAGATTATCAAAATGTAGGAATGTGAAAACATAAAACTGTGGGCTGTTATGCCATGTTAAAATCCTTCAGGATTCGGTAACACATAAAAAATTAATGAAAAAATATTTAGTTGCACTATAGGAAAACACAAGAACTTTCCAATAGAATTAAATGTATCATGTATGTCATAACTATCAGAGAAACAATGAGAAATTTCCATAAGGATGCATTCAATGAAGAATTTCCCTTCGAAATGAATGGAAAATAGACCATGGGAAAACAAATAACCAATGGATTGTAGTATCCCTTGGAATTGTATGAAAGATAGACCATATGAAAAAATTCTATTGTTTGTAATACAACAAACCAAACAAGCTCTATAAGAAAACTCCTAAGAAATGGAATCCTACAAAATTCCTATAAAATTACTTTGACCAAATAGCGCTTTAGTGAAGCTTGAAGACGATTCCAGGTTCAAAGTAGCGTAAAGGCGAATAATTTAAGAATAAAGTATTTGCATGTTAGATACTATCAAATAAATATCGTACACGGACAGAAGAATCCATATCTGTAAGGACTAGCAATAAATTCATAAACATTCTAGAGTTACAACAACACTATCCCGGAGCAGCAGCTCCAGTTATTTTATGCGCCCAGCGAGAATATTCTTCTTGCAGTAAATTCGTCATCAGAACTTGTCTGTGAGCGAAACCAACTCAGCTCTGGCAAATTAGAGAGCGGTCCGACTGCAGCAAGGGCAACATCCTGAAAACAAATGTCAAACATGTAAGTGCATAGACTTCATAATGGCTGGACTACTCGTCCTCTCTTGCTTTAGCTAGTGCATCACAGTTCAGAAACCAGAAATTGAGCCTTAGGAGATCTACCTTATCAACTATGAAATCCTTGGCAGTTTCCATTATTGCAGCGCAGTCAACAGCATCAATCCGAGCAAAAAGCTCCAAGAATGGCATTACTCGCCCATATGTCAGCATCTGCACGAGATGGTTTTGAGCAAGTTCTCTTAATCAGGAGAATAGTAGCTATAGGTACTGAGAAAGCCAAAGAAAAGTAGACTATACATACCTGGCGACCATTATTCTCGGAAACCGCGGTTGATCCATCAATGTGAAGTAAAAGAGAAGATTTCAACTGAAAAGAATAACAATGGTAGTTCTTGTTACCACTTTTCACGTTAATGAAAACCAGTGCATACAAAACATGTCGCTTGCAAGTGAGGCCAAGAAAAACATGGGCTCTCTTGCAAGTGACAACTACAGGATTGCAGGTTGATGTTCCAATTGGAGAAAAATTTGCATAACATGCATCATAATTAATGATTCTATCCCACCAACATAATGCAATATCCTATGGATCATTAAGCACAAGCTGTTTTCAGAAAAAGTGAAGAGGTTTGCTGTTGATGAGTTTGTTGCTTGTTAAACTACTGCTGAAGTTACAATAGATTAATCCAGTCCCATTTTGAACTATATTACATGCAGCCACCTTGTCACTATTGCTGTGAAAGTAGGGCAACATGAGCTTACCAGCAATAATAGTGTAATAGAGAAACAGATATAATAGTGTAATAGAGAAACAGATAACTGAAAGACAGAACGATAATAAACTGGAACATATCTACTATCACCTGCGACCCACATGCAAGTACATGCTCAAATCAATCAAATTATAGCATGAATTTTCTTTAATATTTATTAATAATAATGTAGAAGAAACTGTGTGATTTTGTCTTCCTAAAAATCCACATGAAAAACCAAGCATTAAAAGAGAAACGTATAAATCTAGGGAACACTCCTGGAGACCACAGCTACCTGATTACGAGCACGAGCAACCTCTGTCTCCGATACTCTGAATGCAAGTCTTCTAAATTCTTCCATTATTAGCCGTGAAAGGTCATGCAGTGCATCGGGCTGCAATCAAATTACAAAAAGTGTAAGATAACGCTTTACAGGGAAGCTGTTTGGTCCAATCCATAGCTTAACTGATAACTCATATCGCTGCTGGTATAATACTATAATTGCATAATCACTTTAAAATTTGAAGAAACTTTGCGTAGCACACACAACTTTGCGTAGCACACACTCAGGTAATTGCTATGTTTTTCAAACTTGTAGCTAATTGAGGTGCTACGAGGGTAAAGAATAATTTGACTAATAAGAAAGAACACGGGATTTTCTGGTTAATCTCACAGCTTACACATTCCCCATAAGTGACAAGTATAGAAAAATTCGATACTTAATTATACAAATCAATTATATGTAAGTAGAAGAGTACCACCACTAGAAACTTCCATATTTTAATTAAAGCACTATTCAGGTCAGCACTGTAATGGAAATATAGCAGGGAACTTAAGAGTAAGGATAACTGTTACTCATAGTAGTTGACATCAAGATATTAGGAAAATAATCACATCAGATTTTAATCAATTTATTAAAGTGATTCAAATGTTCAAGCAACTGAAAACACAAGATTAGAACAAACTTTACCGGAGCAGTAGTATAGATGCCAAATAATCCGGTATCACGGTAGTTTGTGTTGAACGCCATCAAGCTCTCAGCTAAACCACCATTGCTTATGCCACGAGCTAAAGAAGACCTAGCATTTTCAGCATATAACATCAGCTTTAGCAACAAATTCAGTATTTAGGAAACTACAAGGAAAAATTATCGAACAAATCAATGAAAATCCATCTCACCCTGAGCAGTTCCCTACACCAATGCTTCTGCTCCAAGATCCCAATATACTTTGGGCAACCATAAGAGGAATTGATCTGGGGTCAGTCCATGATGAACCCTTGAAAGCAATTGCAAGATGCGCTAGAGGCATCTCGTCATTCTCTAAACGAACCTAATGGGAAATAAAATCCAAAAGATAAAGATCAATTCACATAGCCTAATAAATTACTACAATAACATTTTATAAACTAAAAGCAGACCTCTGAGCCAGTAAAAACAGCTGGGTTTGCCTCAACAAGCTGATCTGCAGTAGTTGGATCAGTAGAGAATCCTGTAAACAATTCTCTGACTTGATCAACAACCTCATCGTGATCGACATCTCCAGCAGCAGATACAACCTTCAACCAGCAAAAAAATTATCAACTTTCCAAATTTAAAATGGCTAAACTATTTTAAATAGGCATATAACCATACCGTTCTAGGACATGTGTAATGAGTTGAGATATACTGCTGCAAATCTTTCTTCGAGATCGACTGAATGTTCTCCTTAGGACCTAATATCGTGTCCCCCAGGGGATGGTCTCGAAATGCTGCAGTATGCAAGTGATCGAATATGACCTCCTCCATCATTCCTTGCACCTGTCTACCCATAAACATATGTAAACCATGCATCAAACTCCAAACATTTGAATAAAACCAATAGAGATCAGACTACATCAGAAACAGGGAAATGGCTATCCAAAACAGAGCGGGCATCCAGATTCATTGGAAAACTGAAGCTAAGCGAGCAAACCAAGAATTCAGATTATGTATAAGTTCCTCTTTAGAATTTACCAATAAAGTTTCAATCTTTGCTCAGAATACCTAGCATGTGAATTAATCGTATGGCATTATTTATCACTAAAACTGCTAGAACAATATCAGCATTGGTAAATCACACTTGCCAAGTTGCCATACTGTGGACCAATACAAGATTCTACCCTACAAAGAATACCAGCGATTAGAGCAGTAAGAATCCATGTTACCAAAGTTTGAGCAAGCGCGAAAGGGTAGCAGCAGTAAGTAAGAATAAGTATCACGAAACCTTTTATATCCATGGACTAGTAATTAAGGAATCTGACTATTCGTTTTTGATAAAAGGGGTTTCCCCCCCGAATTGAGTAAGGGATCTTATTGTAGTAGCTGTGTAGGGTAAAAGGGGGTGACTCTGGGCAGGAAAAAAAAAGAGGGCGCGACAGCTCACCTCCTCCATCTCGCGGAGGATGACGCCGCGCTCACGCTGTATGGCCTGCGGCGGGAAGCGCGGCTGCTGGAGGATGTCGCTGAGGACGTCGAGCGCGGCGGGCACGTCTCGGCCCTGCACGTCGGCGAAGAAGGTGGTCTGCTCGCGTGAGGTGTAGGCGTTGAGGCGCGCGCCCATGTCCTCGATCTCCACCTCGAGCGCGTGCGCGGTGGGGCGGCGCGCGGTGCCCTTGAAGGCCATGTGCTCGAGGAAGTGCGCGGTGCCGTTGGTGCCGGGCAGCTCGAAGCGGCTGCCGGCGTCGACCCAGACGCCGACGGAGGCCATGCGGGTGGCGGCCGGGTAGGCCTGGGTGACGACGCGGAGGCCGGTGGGGAGCGTGGAGACGCGCGCGGCGGGGAGGCGGAAGAAGGGGGAGTGGTCGGCGGCGCGGGGCACCGGCGAGGCGTGGCGGAGGAAGCGGTTGGGCGAGGGGGAGGCGGCGGAGTGGAGGAGGCGGTTGAGGTACGGTAGGAGCTTGCGCCTCGAGCGGACGGCGGCGGCGGCCGCCATATTTTCGGATTGAGAGTCGCGCCGCCGCAAGGAGAGGGAAAGAGGGCAAGGGGCTGCGGGCGTTTCGCTCCCGTTTATTCTTGCGTCGGGGGTAAAGGCTCTCCTGAGAGAGATATCAAAAGCTTTTGTTCCACGTAAATCAGGTCCGAGTACAACAGGCAGAGAAGAGAGTTTTCCGAGATGGAGAACTCGAACAAGACTTTGATTCCGGTTAGCATTTGTACACTTGCTAATTGCTAAAATACGTCTAAATACATATGGCTCAAGAAAAAGCTAAAGCATTTGACATTAGTGAAGGAAGGGAGTAATATCTTTGCAAATATTTGAAACGAAGTAATGTCTTGATGAGACACAAAGGACATCGAACTAGGGATTTGATCACTGTGTGTGGGAGTATACAACCACCTCCACAAACCACGAATCTAGGTTGATTCCTTTTTTAAAAAAAGAGGCAAAAGATTTGTCCAAGGAGAGTTCACAAGGCTTAGCATTTTTGAAAGAAAAAAAAACAGTTTTTTAGACTAACAAAGGCCGGAGGTTCTAATCTCCCGGCATAAAACTAATCAAATGTTTCACCCAGCGTTGACCCAATTCTTGACCTCTTCTTTTGATCTTGGTCATGATCACCGAAGTCATAGAACTCTAGTTGTTGAATACATAAGCATTTTTTATTCAATATCTCCCAAGTAACTAGCACCACGATCGAAGTCAATGACTTCCGTCTAGTGTTGTTTGGCATGATGAGAGAGATCCACTACTCTTTCACCCAAGTCAAAAGGTCGAAGCTCATGGAAGCCAACCAATCATTGACAAGATTTCGTATCCTTAGGCCCTCTTTGATTTAAAGAAAAATGAAAGGAATAGGAAAGGGATAGGGATAGGAAAGGGTGGCCGGTGTTAAACTTTTCTAGTTCCTTATGCACAGGATTGAAAGAATGAGGTGTGAGTGAATTTTTCTTTTCCTGTATGTCTAGCCTTGAGAGTGAGATACGGAGGAAATTTCCCTCTACTTTTCCCTTACACCATTCCTATGATTCAAACGCATGAACAGTACCAACTCTGGAATATTTCCTAACCCTGCAAGTTTCCTTCATATTTCCTGCAAATCAAAGGAGGCCTTAAGGAGAGGCGGCAGCCAAATAGTAGATGTGTCGCTAATTCATTGTGCCGCTTGCAAAGTTGATAAAAGTTGAAATTAGACCACCATCGGTCAAAGTCTCCGCCGTCCAAACTCTATATTGAATGATGAGCCAAGCAAAGAACTTGATCTTCCGCTTTGTCTAACTTTTCCCCACGGGGTTTGGCATGTCCGGGATAATTGTTCCTAAGAATTAGAGAGAGGTACTTTTGCAATCACATGAGTAACCACATAATTAATCATATATGTTACCCCAAAAAAATCATATATGTTATCCAATGAACATATAGGGACAAGCATTGTCGACACCAAGTATTGAATTATGTGATGGTTTTGCCGCCATGTTGTTGCCACATGTTAATGTCAGCACTGAAAATCCCAAGGCCAACGGTCACTCGGTACGATGTTGTCTTTAGGTCTGAGCATAGGTTATACTCCCTCTGTTTCTAAATATAACATGTTTTAGTTTTTCCCAGATTCATACGTATCTAGACGTGTTTCAGTGTGTATGTTCACTCATTTCACTTAATATGTAGTCTTACACTGAAATATCTAAAACATCTTATAATTAGGAATGGAGGGAGTAGTTAATATGACCCCAAATGAGGATATACATGTATTGCAGCCCAACCAGGAGCATTGCAGCCTGAAGACAACATCTTACTGATGTCTAAAATACAGATTAAGTAGATAGTCTACTAATAGAAACCAATACCCACAGCTAGCTAGTACGGAGTATGAATTAACTAGAAAGCTCTATTATAAGTTAGTGTCCTGGAGCTTTGCATGGGCACAAATCATTTCACTCTTTATTCAAATTCATAATACCCGGCTCAATTATTTGTCCTCGATTATTCCCCTTTCCTTGCAACAAATGTCCTCAGCAATATGATACATGCGATTCGGGTAACAATGTTAACACCCAAATTGCTAGGTAAATGATGTTTTTGTCAACAGAAATGAAGTCTTGCTATGCTAGCACGAATTTGAGCAACAAATAGCACAGTATTATATTAACGAGCCACTGGCATGGCTTTATTGCACAACCACCATCAATTTCCAAGATTATGACTTAGTGGGAGGCATCACGACTGTAGAACTGATCAAGGGTTTTCGCTGGTATACGATGGAGCAGCTCACGGGGGAAGATGCGGAGTAGGGTCCACGCAAGGTCAAGTGACTGAAAGATGTTCCGCGTGTCATATGCTCCCTGAGCCACAAACTTCCGTTCAAACTTGTCGAGGAACTCAAGGTAGAGCTGCCATCATATTTCAAGAGTTCAGTTGAGAAGGAGTTGACAAGAATTGATAAAATAAGGAGCAAAGTCAGTGCATGCTCGAGATTACCAAGTCCTCTGATGACAGTGCCTCTTCTCCAACTACTGCCTTCATCGCCTGCACGTCCTTGCCTATGGCGTAATTGGCATATAGCTGAAAGAAAACCACACGATTGACCGATCCTTATTCTGGAATAAGATTGCGCAGGTTGCAGATTATGGGAAATCTCTAACGGACCTGATTCGAGACATCAGAATGATCCCTTCGAGTCATGCCTTCGCCAATAGCACTCTACCAAGAATCCAGAATAAGTAAGAAGTTATGGATAATGGTGGCATCACTATCACTGTATCACATAGGTGTCAATTGCGACAATTTTCTTTAGTAGCAAAACCATACCTTCATGAGCCGCGAAAGTGAGGGAAGGACATTAATTGGTGGATATATCTGTCATATAGATATCAGACACGATCAGGCATAGATTTCAGGATACTACTCAGATAGCAGCTAGAAAAAATCTTGATCTGGATGATTATGATCCTCCCAGACTTGGTCATTTAGAGCAATAAAAGATTTTCCATTTCATTGTAAAGTTTGTCTTACAGAGAAACTATCATTTTATTTTTCTGAAGGAAGACAACAAGTTCTTTCCTTGAGTAAAGAGCCAGATAAGTAATTCATTTCCCAGAAGTGTTCTACACACGTGCATATATGCCTCTTGCCTCAGTAAAAAAAGCATTGCCTCAGCAAATTGACTAATGTAAGTCTAGTCGTCTCTCTTGTTCGGATCAGGAATCCTAATGACTGCCTTAGAGCACCTATGAAGTTTAGTGGGCATTTAGAGATGTAAAAATGTTTAGTGGATAACTGGGCATTGTGGAATACCTGCCGGTTATGTAGCTGCCTGTCAATGTAGATCTGCCCCTCGGTAATGTAACCAGTAAGGTCAGGAGTTGGGTGGGTAATATCTACAAGAGTACAGAACTTATAACAACAAAAAAAGTTGCCAGAAATACTGAACATATGGTACGAATGTAGCTTGTTTGTACATGACAGGAGATAAAATATATCATAAACTGACCATCATTAGGCATGGTTAAAATAGGTATCTGTGTAATTGATCCTTTTCTTCCTTCTATACGACCAGCACGCTCATAGATGGTTGCTAAGTCAGTATACATATAACCGGGATAACCACGCCTTCCAGGTACTTCCTCTCGAGCAGCAGAAACCTGATAGGAAAAAAGGCAGAAGGTAATTGTAATGTCCATAATCCATATAGAGTAAGGGAAGTTATCATGAACCAGGACAATACACTCCAGGATCGTTTAAATTGAAACCATACAACAACTAAAACCCCACTGTCCTCAGCAAACATTGCAACCACGAATTTGTTATGGTATCATCTTTGCATATAGATTTATTTTTCCTATGATCTTATTTCATTACCACCAACAGCTTAAACTAACATATATGAATCTAACCAAGTTATTATAACAAAAGACTATAATCTGGTATAGCTGCAATATTGAATATTTAGCCCCTAATGATTTTGAACTGAAGTAGATGACAATTTACCCAAAGGGAGTTATAACTTTCGCTCTACAGTTTATAATAAATATGTATGTTGAGATTTCTTGTAACAAGTAAAATTAACATGCGACCAAAAACATATTCAGTGTTATGTGTTGATAACATAAACCTTGTGCTAACTCCAGTTGATGGAAGATAATTGTCAACATGTTTCTACTGTAAAATCGAGGAAAATATTACTGGAGATAAGGGCCTTACTTCACGAAGTGCATCTGCATATGAACTCATGTCAGTCAGGATGACAAGCACATGCTTCCCACACTCATATGCCAGGTATTCCGCTGTGGTAAGAGCAATTCTTGGAGTAATAATACGCTCGATCGTTGGATCATTGGCCTATGAACAAAAGAAAGGGAAGATTTTGCAAAAACCTTAGAGCAACAAGTGAAGGAAAAAAGGAGGAAAAAGGTAATGCAGATGTACCAGATTAAGAAATAATGTAACTCTCTCCATCGAACCATTCTCCTCAAAATCACGCTTGAAAAATTGTGCTGTTTCCATGTTTACTCCCATAGCTGCAAAGACAATAGCAAAATTGTCCTCCTCGGCATTCTCCTTGAAAAATGAATTAATGTCAATATATTGGTCAAGATGGAGCAAATAATAGAGAGCAGATTTAAAATAAAAAACCGTAACTGAGAATAATATAAATTAACTGGTACTGTTATTTAAATTATTATTGTTACGATTTGCACACTTAACTTTGTCATTTAAACCAAACCAAGAATTTCTATCTACATAATAGATCTGGTACAACACACCCATGAAGGTATTTTGTTTTTTATTATGCGGCTCAAAAACCAAGGATTTTATCCAGTTTTGTTTTGTTTTAAATGCACATGAATAGCTATGTATCTATATATAGACAAAAATTAATGCACTTAATTGCTATTAATTCGGTACAACTTATCCAGTCATCTACTAGTAGTGTGATTCCGGAAATACAGTCATGCGCATCCACTATAAATAGGCACTCATTTGTTCTCCATGACAACTCAGAATTCAGAAAACAAAGACATCTCTTTCCGTCAACACACATCTCTTTCCGTCAACACAACCACAAGTTAAGATGAGGACTGCCCACATGTTGCTCCTGACCCTCGTCTTCCTTGTGGTAGCATCAGGTACTCATTTGTCCCTATTGTAAATCTCTTCAGCAGCTCGTGACGCACCATGGTCATATTGTGATCCTCTCTCTTTTTCATTGTGGCATTCTACAGATGTGCTAACGAAGGCGTCGACAGAAGGTAGCATCGAACCCGAGGGCTGCACGTCAACCATTATCCCAGCGAATACGCCATGTCGTCCCAAAGATTGCCATGATCGATGCCTCAAACAGGTCCATGGATCTGGGCAATGTGTTCCTGGGGGGTGCAAGTGCACGTTCTGCATTTTTGCTCCATCCCTCCATAACAACGAACAAATGGGTACTAACTAGCTAAATAGGATGCCTTGTTCGGCAGAATAATACCAATGAAATTCAAATGTTTTAGCAACAAGGCTGTTCACTGGAAATCCATATGAAAAATAATGAATTGGAGAGGACGTACGCAGCGTGATGGCTCAGGTACTGGTTGTTTGGTTGTGTTATATATGGTGTTGGAGGTACCTACTTGTAATAGGTAAAATAGTAGGGGGACCGAACTGTAACTTAAAACACTTTATATTCAGTTAGTAGAAGGATGGAGAAGAAGTAAGAAGCATCCATCGATTCACACCAGAAATCTCTCTCTTTCGACATGGTATCAGAGCAGGAGGCGGCGCTCGGCCCTCGCCGGTGGTGAACCGGTTCCTGTGCTGGATCTTCCCATCAAGGAGAAGTGGAGAGAAGGGAGGAGAAGTGGAGAGAAGGGGGTGCTGCGGCTGCTGGATTGGAGAGAAGAAGGGGACCATAACCTGTGTCCTGTGGCTGGAGGCGAGCACGGAAGAAGTGAGAGCTGCTGGTTGTGGTCTGGAGCAGAGAAGAAAGGGGTGTAGGTGCAGTTGTGTCCTGGAGGTGCCCTACAATAACTTGGTGGCGGAGCTGTACTCAGATCTGGGTGGAGCAGAGCACGTACAGCAAGGCATTTGAGAAGGAGGAGAGGTATTGTGACTGCTGCTGTCCTGGAGGCTGGAGTGGAGAGAGGAAGGTTTGGTGTGTGTGCGGCTGCTGTTTGCGATTTCTGGAGGCGTGCTGTGGTCGATCTGTTCTTGGGAGAGTTGCTTTGTGAAGTTGCAGTAAGGTTGTAGTGCTGGAGATGGCAGGTGAGGAGGATGCTCCCTCGGTGGTCACAGTGAAGGAACTTGCAGCAATCTTGCAGGCAATGGATGAGAAATACAAAGTCCTATTTGATGCAATTCGGAAGCTTGAGGGAATTGTGCTTGACACTCAGGGGATGGCACAGAGGTGTTCAGCTCTATTTACCTACGGAAATCCCAACTACCAAAAGCTAGGGATACCTGCATATAACAGGAACTGTTTTGAGTGTGGCCAGCCAGGACATCTTAAAGCCTCAGGCCCTGAACTAGTTGGAGAGGGGCGCGGACGAGGTCAAGTCTGGAGAGGCCGTGGTCGTGGGTGTCTCCCTCAAGGCCATGGTGGCGGTGGACATGGCCAGGGAACAAGACCAGTTGGAAGGGCGAATGTTTCAGCCACAGTTGAGGATGTATCAAAAATTATACAAGTTGAGATGACTGTCGATGAGCTAGAAAAATGGCAGCAATTCAAAGGGGTGAACCAGGTTGATAAAGAGCCTTACCAAGCTGCTAGTGCCTCTGCTGAAATTTGCGGTAATATCTCTAATTCTACTAAACAAAATTGCAATGATGCACCATGGTTAATTGATTCAGGTGCATCACGGCACATGGCTGGTGCTTATAAGGACTTCATGAAATATCTCCCTGATTCAAAGATGGAAACTGTCAAACTTGCCGATGGATCGACACAACATATCATGGGTTATGGGACAGTTGTGTGCAGCCCTAATATATCTTTATCTTCTGTGTTGCATGTGCCTTCGTTTCCAATAAATCTTTTGTCTATCAGTTGCATTACAAATGAGTTGAATTGTGCTGTTTCGTTCTTCCCATCATGGTGTTTGTTTCAGGAGCTTGGGACTGGAAGAAGGCTTGGGACGGGGAGCATGCGTGATGGGCTGTACTACCTTGATAAGAATATTTCACCTGCAGTAGCTACTGTTTTGTCGCCCTCTCCTCTAAACGAGTTTCTACTCCAACATCGTCGACTAGGGCATATGTCGTTTGCTACACTCGGTCAGCTCTATCCTAATCTCTATTGTAGGATTAATAAGGATAGTTTGGTATGTGATGCATGTGAGTTCGGGAAGCACACTCGGAGTTCTTATATGTCATCAGATAATAGAAGTACTGAACCGCTGCATACTATTCACTCTGATGTATGGGGGCCTAGTGGTGTGAGATCGATCAATGGATATCGCTATTTCGTTACTTTTATTGACTGTTGCACCAGGACCACATGGGTTTATGTATTAAGACACAAAAGTGATGTGTTTGAATGCTTCAGAGATTTCCATAATTTGATTATGACTCAGTATAATGCATGTGTGAAAATATTTCGTACGGATAACGGTACGGAGTATTTGAATAGAGAGTTTGATGAATACTTATCTGGCTTTGGAATTATTCATCAAACTACCTGCCCAGGTACTTCCGAACAAAATGGTTTGGCTGAAAGAAAGAACAGGCATCTTTTAGATGTTACGAGAAGTCTAATGTTTGCAATGAATGTTCCTAAATATCTATGGAGTGATGCTGTAATGACAGCAGCTTATTTGATAAACAGGATGCCATTGAGGGTATTGGACCATAAAACTCCAATAGAATGCTTAACCGGCAAGAACTCATTTGTGGTGCCTCCAAAAGTCTTTGGGTGTGTATGCTTTGTGAAGGATCACAGACCTTCGGTTGGTAAATTAGATCCTAGAGCTTTAAAATGTATATTTGTTGGTTATTCAGGGAAACAAAAGGGTTATAAGTGCTGGTGCCCTACTGAGAAAAGAATGTTTATTAGTATGGATGTAACATTCAGGGAGAACGAACCATTTTATGGAGAGCCAACTGATCTTACCGATGTGTTTCCTGACATTTTTCCAAGTGATGTTTCAGATTTGAACTCCGAAACAGGGGGAGAGAAGGAAGAGGTCTCAGCATCAAGAGAGACAGTAGTTGGAGTTATACCTAGACAAGTGCATGATGGTGTAAGTGTATTAGATGGAAGGGAAGAACATGTGCAGGGGGAGCATCAAGACGAACCCAATGAAGCTATGCGGTGGCCAAGGTTCAATGAAGAACAAAATCTTCAGGTGTATTCACGGAGACATCGAGCTGAGGAAGTAGTAATTCCATCGAGATGTGATCAAGAAGTTCCTGCGGTACAAGCACAAGAACAAGAGACCTCGCCTGATCTAACACTATCAGATGCGCAAGGCTCATCTTCTCCAAATAATGGTACACTTCCCTCCTCACAGGATGATTTAGATGTTCCTATCGCTCATAGGAAACAGCCTCGTACCACAGCTGGGAAATTACCACCAAATCTGTCTCCATATGATCTTTCTAATTATGTTTCATACTCATCTGTGGGTTCTCAATATAAATCATTCATAGCTGCATTGGATTCCACTTTACCTATACCACGTGATTGGCAGGAAGCCAAGCAATATCCAGAATGGAGAGCAGCTATGATGGAGGAAATGACCGCACTCGACAAGAACAATACATGGGTACTTACTACTCTGCCTCCTAATAAAAAGGTTGTTGGTTGTAAATGGGTATTTTCCGTGAAACAAAACATGAATGGTAAAGTAGAAAGGTATAAAGCCAGATTAGTGGCAAAGGGTTATAGTCAAACTTATGGAGTGGATTATGATGAAACCTTCGCACCAGTGGCAAAAATGAACACCATCAGGGCCCTTATATCTATAGCAGCAAATAATAAGTGGAAATTGTTTCAAATGGATGTAAAAAATGCCTTTCTTCATGGAGATTTGCACGAAGAAGTTTATATGGAGATTCCTCCTGGCTTTTGTACACAAGAGACTGAGGGTAAAGTGTGCAGGCTGAAAAAGTCGTTATATGGGTTAAAACAGTCACCTAGAGCATGGTTTGGACGATTTCGGAATGAGATTTGTTCTATGGGGTTTAAACAAAGCAATGCTGATCATACCCTGTTTTACAAGCGCAATCATGATAAAATTGTTGTGCTTATTGTATATGTTGATGATATAGTAATTACAGGTAATGATGATGGGGGATTGCTTGGTTGAAGAAGGCACTTTCAAGATCGTTTGAAGTTAAAGACCTGGGCTATCTTCACTATTTCCTTGGCATTGAAGTTGCATATGGTGTCCAAGGTATTTATCTCTCACAAAGGAAATATGTGGTAGATTTGCTTACTGAAACTGGAATGTTATATTGCAAACCGGCAGCCACACCAGTTGAATCAAATCATCGCATAATTGCTGACTTTGGGGATTATGTGGATAAATATCAGTACCAACGATTAGTTGGGCGACTCATTTATTTATCACATACTAGGCCAGATATTGCATATGCTGTCAGTGTGGTGAGTAGATATATGCATGATCCCCGTTCTGGCCATATGGATGCAGTGAACAGAATCCTAAGATATCTTAAGGGCTGCCCTGGAAAAGGGATATTGTTTTCTGCTCATGGACACCTTAATATTGAGGGGTATACTGATGCTGACTGGGCTGGGTGTTTAGATGACCGAAGGTCTACATCAGGTTACTGCACGTTTGTTGGTGGTAATTTAATTAGCTGGAGGAGTAAAAAACAAAGTGTAGTTGCAAGGTCTACAGCTGAGGCTGAGTTCAGAGCAATGGCATCCGGGTTATGCGAGTTGATGTGGATAAAACTGTTACTAACGGAACTACAGCTGTACAAAAGTATGCCACTCCGGTTATACTGTGACAATCAGGCTGCAATCAGTACTGTACACAATCCAGTTCACCATGATAGGACTAAGCATGTCGAAATAGATAGACACTTTATCAAAGAAAAATTAGATGAGGGTGTACTTCAAGTTACTTATGTTAAATCTGTAGATCAATTAGCTGATGTGTTGACCAAGGGAATGAGTGTTGTATCCTTTGCTAGAACTTGTAACAAGATGGGGCTGATTGATATCTTTGCCCCATCTTGAGGGGGAGTGTTGGAGGTACCTACTTGTAATAGGTAAAATAGTAGGGGGACCGAACTGTAACTTAAAACACTTTATATTCAGTTAGTAGAAGGATGGAGAAGAAGTAAGAAGCATCCATCGATTCACACCAGAAATCTCTCTCTTTCGACATATGGACAGCAAGAGGATGGGGTAAGATCGCTTTCCTCGTTGAGTTGAGAAAGGTGCGAGTTATCTGCCCAAGCCCTGGGTTATCTTTAGCGGCTTCAACATGATTTAACACGGCGAGGACAAGTAATTTCTTCGAAGCCAAAACAAAGAACACAGAAATCAACATTTCCATGTTTTAAATTGTTGTTGGCTGGCCATTCCAACAGGACGCAGACTAACATATAGAGATGGATTGCTACAATGTCATGTTCATAAATTTACAAATGATGAGCCAACAACATATGATATTATATTATGTACTTCAGAAGAAAAATTATTCATAATATGCAAGTAGATATTTGCTTCCATCATAGATCAATTATCAAAAACTTATCACTTCAAGTGTGTTTAGAACTTTTTAGCACAGCATGAGGGGTTTTATATTCCATAGAAAAGTTCATTCATAAGTACAAAATCCTGGTTGACGAAGAAAACAACCATCAAAGGTAACTGGTTATTTCAGCTTCATGTTCGGTAATTATTTCTAGTACTGCAGAGAGTTATCCAAACTATTTTAGTAAATACTACGGGTAGCTAATAATTGTGTTGGTTTTATATATACCTCCAAGAGATTATCAGTCTTCTCTTTACGCTTTACCAGACCAGCCTGACGGCAAATCTGAGCGGCAATTTCATTGTGCGGGAGACCTGCAGCGGAGAATAGAGGGATCTTCTGACCACGAGCTATAGAATTCATGACATCAATGGTAGATATGCCAGTCTGAATCATTTCTTCAGGGTATGTTCGTTCACTGGGATTAATAGAACTTCCTGCACCAGATTAACAAAAAAAATATCAAAATCTGGATATTCTAAAATTTTCTACACATCTGAATCAGCTAGCTCTTACCGGAAATGTCCAGGTATGCCTCGGGTAGAATTGGTGGCCCATTATCTATAGGTTTCCCAGAACCATTGAAAATACGCCCAAGCATATCCAGTGATACCGGAGTTTTTAGAACCTAAGAAAAATGCAAATAAAATATGAACGAGCCAAAATTCTGAACAAATATGTTTTAGAAAAAAATAAGAATTAGCACAAAGAGCACTCAATCGTAGTTGATTAAAACGAAGAATGTCCATCTAGACCAATTATCACTAGTTTCAGGGAAAATCGATGTTACCTCACCAGTGAATTGCACAGTTGTATATTTGTTGTCAATACCAGAAGTTCCCTCGAAAACCTGCCAGTAAATTCTTAAAGTATTATGAACACTTGATTAGTAAGAGAAAGGCAGGTAGAAAAGGAAAAAACTGTACATTAACATATAATCGAAGATCGAAATTATCTCAATATCTGAGGTGAACAGAAGACAAAGGCAACTAACTGTTGAGTTAAAAAAGACAACTAACTGTTCAATGATGTTTAATTGAGATAATGTGATAGGAAATATCACATAATTGTTCCCCTATGACCAAGATCGTTATAGCTGAAGACAGCAAATGAGCGTAGTCTTTGGAGGATGGTATGGCTAAAGACAGCACATGAGCGTAGTCTTTAGAGGTTGCTTAAAACATGATATAAACTGTAGTATGGCATCTTTCTCCAATCAAAATATACTATAAATTGTTTTTGCAACAAAAGATCCCATCAATACGTGATGAATGGATAACTTCTAAAGAAAAAGTAATGTGATATCCATTCGTCATACCACTATGATACTATCACACTAATAAAGAAATACCTGAACCACAGCTTTCTCTCCATCAACTTCAAGCACCTGACCACGTCTAGTTGTGCCATCTCCCAATCGTATATTGACGATTTCTTGGTATTTAGGACCCTGAAATGACAGTTTTGCGATCAATAAGATTATTATAAAAAATAAATCACCAAAATTGATATGAAGATAGGATACCTTCACTTTATCAAGAATCACAACAGGACCAGCAACTCCAGAAACTGTCCTGTACTCTGCAATAACAAAGAGAACTGTTAGAAGGTGTGTATTATCTTAACCAGATTATCACTGGAAAATGTTGATATCCTATTCGAGTAAAATTACTTGTACGCGGGTAAATAGAAAATGCATACCCATCCCGATTTCAAGGGTTCCTTCCTCCATGTCGACATTGCCATTTGGGACAACCATGTTTTTTTGAGTTTTAGAAGCCTGACATACCAACATCAACATACTAAGTTAAACAGAACACAATCAAACAGAACAAATCCCCAGACGACTATGATATGCTAATTCAATTACTAAATTTCTCTCTAATGGACGTATCTTCTCATTTCACACAGCACTCTTAAGAAACCGGCTAATAGAGGTCTCCGGTATATAAAACAATGGAATCATGATCAAACACATGTTTCACTTAAATCATATACTATGAGAAATATAAGCTAGAGGATAGTCTTTGAATGAACATCAACCATATCCTGGCAAAAAGTTTAATGTTTCAATTACATGGGGAATACATAAACCAATTGTGCGTTGTTGCTTATGGCTTATGGGCAAATGGTAGTTCAGAGACAAAAGTTAACTAACACGACAGGAGGAACTTGTGAGCTTCTGCGACATTACTAGTTCGAATTTCACAAATATGAGATACAATAATTACGCACCGAGCTCACTAAAAGGCACAGTGCCAGAACACCAAAACAGACTCAAACATCTACCAAAATCTGAGACATGTATTGTTTATTCAACGAATCCATCAAGCTCCAAAGAGATAATGCTCTGACGAACTCGTCCCTGCCTCTCCGTCCCATTGACTAATCTACAAACTTAAACATCGGTTGTCCGATCAACGACATGGCAGGCAGATATCCATAAACATCACAACCGCACGACGCGCCCGTGCGCACACACGGACACATAGCAAGCTACATAGAACCATACGAAAAAAAAGCACAAATGCCTTAGAAGCAACCACTAAGGAGCCGATTTGGAGCGCAGAATCGCAACCCTGTGCTTCTCGTTAACCGAGCAAATCTGTGGCGCGCGCGAGCTTAAGCGTGCCGCGACGAGCGGACGGGATTGGAATCGATCGAATGCGGAGGAGGAGGAGGAGGAGGAGGAGGACGGCGAGATCCGAGTAGCGGCGCACGTACCTTGGATTCGATCGGATGCGCAGGCGCGGCAGAGCTTGGCTATGGCTCCTTCAACAACGATCGCGCCTATTGCTGTCTGTCCCCGGAGATGTGATTTGATTTGATTAGCGGGTTTGTCTAGCGACCTCCTCTGATCCACGATTGGAGGATGCAGCATCTGGGCTGTCCGCGTGGTTGGTTCGGTAGACGTGGACGGTCAGGATCGGTCCGATCCAGTACGATTGCTTAGGTGGGTCCCGTCGTGTCCTAGAGCGTAAGTCGAGCGGGTCACTTTGGCCCACGTGCAGCAGAGCTGTCAGGAAGACCGGAAGGATTCCTTCGTTCCGCTGCAGAAATATTTGGCCTATATTAGAGAGTGAAGAAGATACCTTGCCCCCGAGCTCCACTTAAAAATCATATTAACAAAGTTTTTAAAAACTGAAAAATAATCTGCATGTTGTCAATATTTGTATGCCACCAACGTGCAAAATTTTAATTTGAAATATTTTAGATGCATAGCTACATAAAAATAACAAATATGTGGATCCACACTTTCAAATCTAAAAAATATACAAGATGTTGTCATCTTTTTGAATAATTTCACATTGTAATTTTGCATACTTGTATGATGCATCACTGACTACATGCATAGTTTTTCATATTTTAAAAAATTGTATATATAATTTTATTTTAGAAAATATAGAGAGCACTAGAATTCGAGAGCCAAAGTAACTTTTCGGCTATATTAGGCCAATGATGGGGCCTCCATTTTTTAAAAACGCGCTCGCTCATAACACTCGCACTCGTCCCTACGGAACGCACGCGCACACACCATATTTTTACGAGCACCAACCATATTATTAGGAGCACCTCCAAAATATTATGTCGGTAGATCTTAGGATTGATAAAGGGATGTTGATGGGAGGGGCTATTTGGCTCCCGAGTTTGGTGGAGATTATGAATCTGGTCCTTGTCGTTACGTGGGGTGGCCGGGTAAAAAGAAAGGTCGGGCGGTAATTTCCTCCGCCTCGAACGACCACGAGGGTACTGTTCTGACGTTCGGTAACGAGGATTTTCCTGGACCACGTGCAGCAGAGCTGTCAGGAAGACCGGAAGGATTCCTTCGTTCCGCTGCAGAAATATTTGACCTATATAGTGAAGAAGATACCTTTGCCCCCGAGCTCCACTGTGCTCTATATTTTCTATAAAAAAATGCAAAAATCATAACAACAAGACCGGAGAGGGGATTCCACCCCGATTTTGTCATTAAGATAGAAGTGCAAGTTTTTAAAAACTAAAAAAATCTTAATGTTGTCAATAAGGTAGCCCACATACGTGTAGAATTTCAATTTGAAATATTTTATATACATAGCTACATAAAAATAACAATATGCGGATCTACACTTTCAAATCTCCAAAATATACAAGATGTCATTTTATTCAGCACAACACAAATAATTTCACCTTGTGATTTTGCATACTTGTATGATGCATCATTGACTACATCCATGTTTTTTCAGATTTTTTAAAACTTATAAATATGATTTTTTTTTTAAATATAGAGAACACTAGAATTCGTGAGCCAAAATAACTTTTCGCCTATATTAGACCAACGCTCGGGTCTCCATTTTTTTAACCCGCACGATTATAAACACTCACACTCATCCCTACGAACGCACACGCACACAACATATTTTTATGAGCACCTCCAAAATACTGTGTCGGTAGATCTTAAGATTGACAAGTCACCATAAACATCTTGCCGTTGATTACCACTGAAAGAATATCATGAATTAAATTAAGATAAATGTGAGCCCTCATACACTTGAACTTAGGTGGGTTGGTTCCATGGGCGGATCCATAGGGTCGCCAGGGTGGGCCGGGGACGACCCTGGGATTTTCGTTCAGCCTATATATCAGTAGCGTCTTTGCATATCCAGCTATGTGTAGCAGGCTAGCAACAAGTTCAGGATGCACCCAACACTCACGCTACGCTAGTGTTCCTGTCCTTGCTTCAAGGTTGGCTCCACGCCTCCAACAATTCAACATACAATATTTCCAATTACTATACTTGCGTTCATGGAGTCATCTGTTTACTAATTGATTCTTTAAGAGTTGGGTTGGGGATTATTGTCCAACGATTTGGTCAAATGTACAATTAGATTATTTGATAAATTCCATAACCGATGGCGGTTTTGGGGTGAAGAGCAAACTCAAGACACAATGTTAAAAATGAGGTTTTTATGTCTATGAAAAGGCATAAGCCTGACATATAGCTTCCATTAAAAAAATTATGGCACATAGGCTTTTTTGTTATTGAGGGAACCAGTGAGCTTTATTGATCAAGCAACATAGTTTTTACAATCATCAATGAGCAGTCCCAGCGCGCAGGTCAGCATTGCATCGTCTAACTCCCCACACATACTCTTTCCTAGTTTTGCTAATTTTATGCAACATATAAATTTAATTGTGATTTATTATATCGTAATATGTTCAATAACCATAATGCTATTGGCAAACTCTATAATACCAATATTTTGTATATATAATTTATTGCAATTGAAAATTATGTTAAGGTGGACCACCCTGATTCAAATTCCTGGATCCGCCACTGGTTGGTTCCACCACTAGAAACCAAATCATCTAAGTCGCGCGGTTCGCTTCCTGAAAAACTATACATGAGACGTCTTCGAGAATCCAGACCACTGATATTTTTAAATTATTCGGTCCAAAAGTTCAAGACCTGTATCACAATGTTATTAACAAGGTTACCCCTTGTGTGTCCGATGTCTGGCTCCTAGATCGAGGAAGGAAGTGAAAAATGGGTTGTTCATTATCAATGGTATAAAGACGCTAGGTCTGGACGACATGTTGTATTCTGTAAGCGGTTTGGGCACATATATTATTGGTGAAAATTTGAGAGAAGAGATGTTACTAGTTGTTAATTTCCCAATTATTTCTCAGGGGTGGAACACTATAACTATAGTGCTGACACCAAAGTGGAGAATACAAAACCCATTACTCAGTCTATAAGTTTATGCAATGTCGTTTACAAAGTTATCTCCAAATAAATTATAAATAGACTAAACAATCTGCTTCTAGAGATCTCACCAACAATTCCGTGGTGGATAACAATAGTCCATGACGGTTTGACTTTTTGGTCACGAGTCTAGATGAGGCTTGTCTCGCCCTGAAAATGGATTGCGTACGGTGTCTAAATCTCGCTTATGTCTGAGGCTTACCGTCACATATTATCGTGTGAGCCGAACAACACCCTCTAACGCGAACTTCCCACTACCGGGTTTGGGTCTAGCCGACAAATATGGACCCACCTCGTTTGCGTACATGTCCGCGGACAGATATCTCTGACACCTTGTTATCTACTCAAATGTTAGATTGTGGGTTTTCACCTAGATAATCTGCATAGTTATGATCAAAGCCACAACTCGCAACAATCTATTTACTTGCTAACGTCGTCTCGCTAACATGTTCCTGATGTTTAGAGAGCTGAAGGTGCCAATGTCTCTAGAGAAAACGCCAAAAGCATGTTAAGGACCGTCTTGCGTCCGACGAGTACCCCACCATCTTTGATCATGTCGTCGAGAGAAGGAACGGCGGTGGACGAAAATTCGTCGCTACAACCACGTCATCCATGCCCATATGAGCACATCGAGAGAAAAAAAGGCCAATTGGGCCTTTTTTGGTTTGTTAAAAATAATACTCGCTCAATCCCAAAATATAAGGGGCACTAGATTTTCGTTGGTCAACAAGTTACAAGTTTAACAATGATTTTTTACTTATAAAATGTTTTAAAAAATTAGTATAAAGATAGATAAATGAAAAAAAAACACAAGACGGATACGACGATACCATTTATACATTATGAATCCATATAATAATTTAGTATATATTAGTGTTCTAGTACATCAAAGATCAGAAAAAAAAGAACATCTATTGAGGGAGCAAAAAAAAAACGTCAATGGAGGGAGCCGTTTAGCAGACTAGTAATTGTGCACGTGCAATGCACGTATTGTTCTTTTACCAAAAAAAAAGTTGCCATCAAATATGTATATATATGTGTAGTGTAAAATTTTCTACTTTGAGAAAGTATCAGCAAAATTGTGGACATTCCGTATTAGTAGAAATTATGCGATAACTTTAACTCTTCCTCGCAACGATATATTATACAAAAGAAACTATTTCTCTCCACGATTTTAAACCTCGTAACATTATAACGTTGAAGAATGATTAAAGTATCATATTTGGAAACTATCACCTCTAGTCTCGTGATCATGCCATGGTCTATTGATAACAATTCGTGATAAATGTAACACAAACACATGATTGGCTAAATGAGAAAATATCTTGAAGATAAACATAATAATTTTTTGTTTGATTCTGAACACATTTATGAACATGAACATAAAGGATGGTAAACACCTTCTCCTCACATAGTCACACAAACAATGCACTATCCAATGAAAATAAGCCGATCGAAACTTGCAAGTCATAATTTTCTATGTGAGGTGAAGGTGTTGATGCAATAGCAAGGCATATTTTTTTCTATGTAAAGAACTTCAATCCCACTATTAGTAGTATTGCACGCCACCATAGAAATTCCAATCGATATTGATGCAATAGTATTTGCACGCCACCACTACATCCTCCAAGCCAGCATCTGCGTTGTAGCCCGATAGCCAAGCTTGACGCGCAGCAGCAGCGCACCGGAGGAAGAATTCGTCAACCAACTGTGCTGGGTGCGAAGGCGGGGCAGTAGACCAGTGAGACAACAACGGTCAGCAACATAAGGGTAACATGAAATCTGTAATTATGTTAACTGTTGTAAATAAAGTTAAATCATAGATGAACTATAAAAAAATAAATTTCATATCAGGCTCTATGGAACAATAGTAAACTTCCCATAATGGTAAGATGTTTCAAATGAGAAATTAATAGAAAAATGATTGCATGCCTTTGTTTATTGACAACAATATATTGTATGTAGAAAGTAGCATAGGCAAAGCATGGTAGTCTGACACTGCCAAAAACTCATGGACTGAGAGGGTAAAATCACCCCTTTGGAGCATGAAACCTGCACAGATATTATGAAGTAAGAATTGCAGATCAAAAATTGCTCAATATCTCAGAGAAACCTATCCAACAATCAATACTTTATGAGAATCAATGCTTCATACACAATAATGCAAAGAGCTAAACATGCAGATTTAAGAAAGAGTAGCAAAATAAACTGTGGATTCTCTAAAAAGGAAGAATGCTTTATCTGATTGATATGATCAGAAAAGGACATAATGGGCTCTAGTATTCTCAGAGAGTAGTGTAAGTGAATTGATCACAGTAAATTGGACCCAAAATATAATTATTGTTTTCTTGCAGCGGTGGTGTTCACAGCCCAAAAGCCCGAATATAGAACAATATATGAGCACCCATCGGCTTGGATTTGCTTATGTTATTCAAGATTTAACTAAAAACAAACCGTGAAAAATGTGCGTATACTCCCCTCAAGTTCCCATATAAAAAGACCATTTGTGGTGGGCTAAAACCATGGAAACTTATTAAAGGTATGGATCACCAATAACATGCTCCTCGATCAGTTTGAAGCAAACGAGACACTCCTTCATGGCAACCTCAGTGACGACCTAGAGCAAGACATCATACAAATTTTGTTAGAAACTCGACATCCTACAGAGCAGAAAAAAGAATTAGACTGAAAACAGTTTATACACACCTTATTCTTAAACTGAATTTGGTAGAATAAAAGACCCCTACCCGAATCAGAGGCATCAAAAGCATAAAAGTGAATAACAAGGAATATAGTGGACTTGTTTTTTACTTCTTCGTAGTCTAAATAAAAAAGACCAATCGGAATAAATATTAAAATTTTTGAGAAAATACAGTATTCACTTTATATCTAGGAAAGAAGTACAGTTCTCCAAACCAAGTAAAAATTAGCTACACCGAGTTAAAATAAACACCAATAAGATGCATAGTAGTTAAAATAAACACCAATCTGGAATCGCCAAAAAAAAAAGAACGGAGAGCTAATAGGCAATAACCACGAAACTATACCATGAGTAGAGATTGAGATTCATGCCTCCCTGCAGAAGCTTACACGGCCAACCTACTACCAGAGCAAACAAATACAAAGACAGACTCTCCAAATGCAAATTCTGAAGAGGAATTTAAACTGGAAGTGAACCAACAATAGTACTATGATCTCATAATATTATGGCACAGAAGACAAAAGTTGCACTGTCCTGCAATTCATACCCTGCACAACAAAGCAGAAACAAAATCACCAGTGAATCAAGGACTCGAGTAGAGGAGCTAGTGGTGATGTACCAGAGCAGTGAGGAACGCGCCGGTAGGAAGACACTGCAGCTCATGCAAAGAAACATAAAGCCCAATGTTTTTTCCAGACGGCCATGGAATTCAGGCGGCGTGCGTCCTTGTCAACCTAGACAAACCACCAGCTGCAGAGCACTGCACTATGAAAACATTGAATCATCTCATTCACAAGTCAGATACTTGAACTATAATTAAGTCATATGTTCTGGTACAAGTGAACAACATGAATCAAAATTTTATGCGGCGCTACTTAATGTTTTTCTGCATGAAGGAACTGCAAATGTTTCTTCTTTCGAAGTGATAAAAGTTTTAAACTTACCTCAGGAAGAAACTGAAGCTAAAACAGGAAAGATATGAAGATGCAGAGAACAAAAGTTTTTGGAACCTGACGGGGAGCAATTTCGTGTGTCTGATGCAAATGGTTTAGTCAGGTAAATGCAAGTTTCAACCAAGCAAAAAAAATATTCAATGATAACTAATGCCTAATTTCAAGACCAAAGTTATATGCATACCCACCTGCTGATCAGTTATGGCGAGTAGTGAGTACGAAATGACATGAAAAAAGATAAAAGAGGACATAATCAGACACTTGAATCTCAATTCATTCATACAAGGATCAAAGCCAAGAACTGCTACACGCCATACTACTTTCAATTTCTTTAGTAGATGGTTGATTGGGTGATATCGTTTGCCCATTTGTTTTGAGCATTGCCTACATCAACACCCGTATATATGAGAAAAGCTCATTAGATCATACCGAGAACCAAGGCTGCGTTCAAGTCTCGACTGTGCTGGAGGAGATTAAAAAGGCTGCTGGTATCAGATCACCACCTGTATTCAGTCTGAATGTTTGACTAACCCTGAGCAATAAATTGCTCTGTCTAAAACAGTCTTATGATTAGATGATACTGCACAATTACCAAATAAATAATGATTAGTTTCGAAGGTTGAAACTTGTAAAACTGGTTGTATTTCCAACTGCATGAAACAGGATAATTTATTTCCCATTGGTAAGACTTAAGTATCAGAATTAAAATCTTGATAGATACAGCAGAACTACTTTTAATTTCCCATGCAAGCTAAGGACAAGTATGTTAGCAGAGATAGAAAAGAGAAACTGTGTAAGACATGCATTTACCAGAACCAATGGCCACAATTCGAAGGACCTCCCAAGTTTGGTACAGTTGAGGTGTCACCCTATAAATGCAGACAAGAAAAATGTCAAGGATTGTGTTTTTATGTTGTGAGACAACCCTGAAAGTTCAGCAAAAATATGTGCTTACATCTTGAGTTAGGAAACAATACAGAAAATCATGCATGAAAATCATTGACGTATCTCATCACCAATCGAAACCTATTTCTGTACCTTTTGAAGTAGACGAGAATTGGAAAATATAGATGTATAGATTGTTACTTATTATTCTTCTCCCTTAAATATGGGAAGAAAACATAAAGCGAGAATTGCACTACCGTTTGAGTGTGATTGCTCAAAATTAAATTCCTTATAGCATGGCACAAAGAACAGCAACTCATTGCGGATGAACCTGCATATGAACTTTGTATTGGAGTATGCCCTCGTATATAAATTTGTCTCAAATTAGAAGATTCATCAACCTAACTCTAAATTCTTACTGAAATTATCAAAACAGCATGTGATATTTAAGCTGTATACATCCACATGAATCCGGAAAGGGAAATATCGTTGCTCATTGCACGACATCTCCTTACAATGTCAGCGTGTTATGGTCTGTTTGGAGTCCAGTGATGATTATGATCTGAATAATGATCTGATGGCAGACATTAGAGCCATTGGCGGTGGGAGACATTAGAGCCGTTACATAAAGACAGGTTACAAACCTGAATAATGATCTATAGTTGAATTTCGTTTGCCTAAAGACAGGTTACTGACATTAGAGCCATTGGCGGTGGGAGACATTAGAGCCGTTACATAAAGACAGGCTACAAACCTGAATAATGATCTGTAGTTGAATTTCGTTTGCCTAAAGACAGGTTACAGCAAAGCAGTAACCAGTTCGATGGTGCAGCAGTCTTATGAGGCGAACCTGAAGAAAGTGCGGCTGTTACAGGGAAGTTCTGGGCGGCGCGGCGTAGGGACGTGCAGTCCGTCGCAGTGGACGGACCTCGAGGCTCGAGCGGGTCTTCGGTGGTGGGGGTCCGTCTGGGCGGCGACGGCGGCTGGATTGCGGCCGTAGGGCGTCGAGGGCGGCATGACTGCGATGGTAGGGCGGCGACGGCTGCCGGAATGCGGCTGTAGAGCGGCGTGACCCAGGAGAAGGTAAGGCGGGGCAGCGGCATCACCGGGAAACATGGGGATTGACGCCGCCGCCACCGGCGCGAGGAGCGATGCGTCCGGGGAGTTCGGACGTGATTAGTGCTGATCGTAACCGATCTCTTTTTTTTTCCGTTTCCAACGTGCGGGGTGGGGTGCACATCATACAACATTGGATAAATCTCAGACGTTGGATTGTGCCTAATGGACGGTTCAGATCCTCCGGATCTGATAGACCGTGTCTTTTTATATTAGTGGAGATTACAAATGGCCCACAAGCACAAACTCGGCTGAAACGTTTGACATTTCCGCAATGGGTAAACTGCGCGGAAATGCTACCTACGGGGACTTACGGATGGTTTACGCGCTGACGAGGATGGAATCCATCGTGGCCAGTGAACGGAAGAAAAAAACAAATGGATGTCCCGCTAATCATGGAACCAAAACAGGAACTGCAGGTAGGTTTTACCCTTCGTTGAGAACTTGAGAAGTTGAGATCGACCAGGCCGAGCTGCCTCCATCGCGCCGTCGTGAACGGCCAGGCCACATGCCGGTTGCCCACGATCTTCCTTAAACTGCAGCTAGACCTCGCCGTCGTGCCGACCGAGTTGGCTCCATCCCGCCGACGATCTTGCTCAACCTGCTCCTACACGTCGCCGTCGTGCCGGCCGGGTTGCACCGTCGTGAAAGGCCAGGGTGTGTGCCGGTAGCCCACAATCTTCTCAACCTGCAGCTAAACTACGCCGCCGAGGTGCTCAATTTCACGCAAGTTTGCCCGACCCAAACTCCTCTTGAAATTTGTTGCAGCCTAAGGTTCTCCTAGGTCCTAGCTGAGGGTATTTAAAAAATTAGTGCAAACAAGATGTCAAGTAATGATCAAAACATGTCAAATACTTCATTAGAAATCCTTCATATTATCATGTTTTTCTTTGTGATCTCATCACATAATTTTTTTTAGGGCTAAAAGAGATGCTTTATTCAGATACTTGATACAGTCGGTTACAATCTAAGGCCGCGCCCCCGTGTCGCTCCCCAGGCGGCACCGGGGCGCACGCCGCCGCCGCCTCTCACCCCACTCCCCGGCGTTCCGCCTCCGCCGCTGCCGCCGGCTCCTGTGCCGCGGTGGCGGCGGCCCCTCGCCGCCAACAAATGGCTCCGGCGGGAGGTTCCTAGCTCGAGTTGGTGTCGGTTCCGTCGGCCTTTGCTGGGGAGATGCCGGCGGCTCGCCGGCGCCATTTAGGCCGGGGCGACGGCCCCGGAAGCTCGGTGGAGGTGGGTGCCGGCGGCTGCTGGCTCCTGGGCGCGGAGGTCGCGCGGAGGCGGGAGATCGAGGCCGCGCCCTGATCTTCTGATGTCGGCAGCCTGTTCGGTGGCCACTGCGCGTTGCAGGCGGGCCGGGGCGCGGCGGTACCGGCAGGCGTCTGCAGCTCCGCGACGGTGGTGGCCGCGGAGAGGACGGTGGCGCGGCGGCGCCACATCCGCATCTGGTGGCGGAGGTCGTCGTCGATGCAGCCCGCGGTTGGTGCTCGATGTCATGTGGTGATGTCCGGTTGCTGCCCGCGGTGGTGGAGAAGGTGGACGTCGGTGTTTGACTCGCTGCTTGGCACAAGGTATGGCGTGGTTGGTCGGCTGCCCGTGGTGGTCAGCTGGGCTGGAAACGGTGGTGACAATGGTGGTTTCGGGTTGCTCCAGGTGAAAACCTAGCACTGATCTCGGTTAGTGCCGGCGGCGGTGGCATTTGTGGATGTCGTTCCCCTCCTTGGAGGCGTCGTTGTGGAGCGCCAACCATGTCTTTGTCACTCTGTTTCACAGAGTTTCTCCGGGTGAAAACCCAGTATTGTCGTTGACAATGCGGGCGACGGCGGCGTTTTTGCCGTTCCCTCCTTGGGGGCGTCGCCTTGGAGTCTCTGTACTACTGCCTGTCGTTGTGTTGCCATGCTTGCTTGTCTCATCGGCGGGTGCGTGGACGTCGAAGCAGCGACTTCGAGATGGTTCTTGCATGTCGGGGCGGCGGCCCCGGATTGCTGTGCGGCGGTGACCCAATGTGGTGGGGTTACGGCTCGACAGAGTGTGAGTGGCGGCTTCGTGCTACTTGGGTGGCGAAGTTGTCGGCTCGGTCGATGCGTCCCAGCGAGGGGGCGGTGACCCAATGTGGTGCGGCGATCTTCAGTATGTCCGTAGGTGTAGCATTACTGCGAACACATAACCTTATATATAAAAGGGCGACAAGAACTCGGCATCTCAGAGGCCTTGTACTGTAGCTACTGTAGCTGTGAACAGTAGCTACAGTGCGAATCCAGGCGACCCGATCGCGGATCATCGGCTCACAGTTCTCGCGCTTGGTCAACAGACGTGCACGGTGCTGTGCGTGCACTCTTTTTGGCGCGTGGGATACCACCGATGAACCGGTCGTAGCCGGTTGCACGTACCTCGCACGAAAATTGGCGCACATTGCCACCCGTTGCTAGCCGGTGGTCCACTGCTTCGCACGGTTCTTAACGCGTGCGTTTCCGGTCGTTTCTCTGCCTCGCTGCAAATTTACAGAAAACCGCCCGCAAAGGACCAACGTGCAAAATTAGGAAAACTCAAGGACCTATCTAGAAAAATGTCAGCGCACTTTCCCCTCCCTCTCCTCTCTCCCCCGCGCGGCCGAAGCTCGCCGCCGCCGCCGACGCAGCACACCGCCGCTCCGCACCTCCCCGTCCAGATCGAAGCACGCGGCGAGCTTCACCACCGTCTCCCGTCCATTCTCGCCGAGCGCCGCGTGCCAGGACGCCCCGTCTGCGCCGGAATCGTCCTCGGCGTGCTCGACGGCCGCCGCCGCCTTTTTGCTCGCCGGCGGCGGCTCCGGTGACCTAATGGTCCGAGCCGCCGCCCGTTTTGCTCCTCTCCACCCCCTCTGGCGACTCCGCGTGGCCCCAGGCCCGCGCACGCGCTCGCCTACTCCAACGCGAGCTCGGCAGACCTCTGCCGCGCCCGCCATGGCCATGCTGCCGCCACGCTGACGTCACGTGGGTCCCACACGCCAGACCTTTAATCTTTTCCATGACTGTTTTACGTAAATAATAAATTTCCGACATGTGGGTCCCTCTGTCAGGTTTTTAACAATTACAGAAAATGCTGAAAATTGTAAAATTCATATCTTTCAATCCGTAATTCAGAAGAAAAAATAATATACCAAAATTTGCACAAAAATGAAATCTTTACAACTAACACATTTCCATAGATGATTAAACAACTTCAAATAATTTTAATTACATGAACTAATATAACCTTTTTATATTAATTATATAGCTTACGGAAATGACATCTGTTAGCCAATTCAACTCCATTTAAATTGATCTTCATGGTCTAGGGTTTATTGATGTATGTATCTTGATCCAACGATTTCACTACTATTATATTTTCCTTTTATATCAACGCACAATTTAAATATTCCCAAAATTGTATTTCATATTTTGTTGTCTTTTTTTGTACCCAAAGCAAATTTTGTTGCTACTTTAACTTAGAGAACTATTGCTCTCTATCCATGTAAAATTAAAACTTAGAAGGATGATTTTACAACGATTTCCTAATAACAATTGTTCAACGATACTTAATCCGCTAAGATAAATTTAAAATGGTATTTGTTTTCCATATTTTCCAACTGTCCACAAAAAATAATCTTTATCAGATGAGTTTTCGTGAAGAGTGCGGCAAGATATTGTTTTAGAGTATTTAATATTTCAAATTTACAAATGCCTTTCAAATCTAAGCATTTTTGCAAACGTGAAAAAAACTTCCCAATTTTACCAATTTTTTGAAATCTAAAAAATTAATAAATGTAAATTTTTTTAATTCCAACAATTTTAAAATCTGAACAATTTTTTTAATGCAGATATTTTCAAATACAAATTTTAACACACGGGCGCGGCGTGTCGACGCGCCATCTTGCTAGTGAATCTGTGAAAAATCTACCAAAACTAGCAAAACAAGAAACCAAGATAATGGTGGGCGCGCACTGCCGCGGTCCAGGCCCCGAAATGGCAGTCTGGCAGATTGGAACAGGATGGTGCAAATGTTCTGGGCCCTTCACCTCGCGCCACCAACCACTCGCTCTTCCCGGTTTCCGCTTCAAGCAAATCCACATCCTCAGTACTAGCAGACGCAGCACACGCAGCATTTCCTTTACTCTCCTGAGGTCCTGAGCAAACATTGCTTGCTACCTAATCTTCTTCTCACCGACGCCGGCACGCACACATGGACGCGAGCCAAGGCGTCCTCCTGTCCAGCGCCCTTGTCGGCGCCAGCGCGTCGTGGCCTGAGCTGCTCGGCTCCGCACACTGGGACGGCCTCCTCGACCCGCTCGACAACACGCTCCGCCGCCTCGTCCTCCTCTGCGGCGACCTCTGCCAGGTCACCTACGACTCCTTCAACTCCGACGCTCACTCCAAGTACTGCGGCACCTGCCGCTTCTCCAGGGCGACGCTCTTCAGCCGCACGCAGTTCCCAGCCGCGGCCGACGTCGCCGTTGCCGCCAACCTCTACGCCACAGCGTCGACGTCGCTGCCGGCGGGGTTCATGGTGCACTCGCTCTCCCGCGAGGCGTGGAGCAAGGAGTCCAACTGGATAGGCTACGTCGCGGTCTCGACCGACGCCGCCGCGGCCGCCACGGGCCAGCGCGTCATCTACGTCGCGCTGCGCGGCACCATCCGGAACCTGGAGTGGATCGACGTGCTGAAGCCCGACCTGGTCGCCCCCGACGCCATCCTGCCGGACGGCGACCCTGCCCACGGCCATGCCCGCGTCATGAAGGGGTGGTATGTCATATACACCTCCACCGACGAGCGGTCGCCCTTCTCCAAGTACAGCGCGCGCGACCAGCTGCTGGCCGCGGTGCGGGAGCTGGTCGCCAAGTACAAGGGTGAGAGCCTCAGCATCGTCTGCACCGGCCACAGCCTCGGCGCGTCGCTGGCCACGCTCTGCGCGTTCGACATGGTGGTGAACGGCGTGTCCAAAGTGGGCGACTCGTACTTCCCGGTCACGGCCATCGTGTTCGGGAGCCCGCAGATCGGGAACCCGGAGTTCAAGAAGCGGTTCGACGAGCTGCCCAACCTCCGCGCACTGCACGTCAGGAACAAGCCCGACCTCATCCCACTCTACCCGAGCAACCTCCTTGGCTATGCCAACGTCGGCGACGTGCTCTCCGTCAACTCCAAAAAGTCCCCCTACGTGAAGCCCGACACCACCAACGTTGGTGACTACCATAACCTGCAGGGCATCCTGCACACGGTGGCCGGATGGAATGGGGAGGACGGTGAGTTCAAGCTCCAGGTGAACCGGAGCGTGGCGCTGGTGAACAAGTCGTCGGCCTTCCTCAAGGAGGACAACCTCGTGCCGGAATCGTGGTGGGTTGAAAAGAACAAGGGGATGGTGCTGGGGCCAACTGGTGACTGGGAGCTCGAGCAGCCTGTGCCAGAGAACTTGCCCGTCCCACCGGTCGTCAACGGTAAGGTCATCGACGACGATGTCGCTACCACCCCGAGCACCAATAATGAGCCCAAGATACCAGAGAAGGGCAAGAAGAATGCCAGGGGAACCAAGTATCTGCCTGCGTGCTTTGGAGGGGTTAATTAGTTTGTGAATAAGTGAATGATTACACGACCGCGTGATTCAATTTGTTTCGCTGTTATGAATAATGGCTTTTAATGTGATGTGTTGGCACAAATACATTGATGTATGGTGTAATGTAATACCCTGGTTAAGGCCATTTTGTACCGGAGATCTTTCTGATGGTTGTGTATATATATGGTCATGAAATAATGCAGTACAGAACACCAGGACCTCTTCCTCTTCCCTTTCCCCATCTACAGTGAAAGGAGGCGATTTTTGGGCGTTCCGTGCAAACCAGCTCGCCGCCGGCGATTCGTTCGATTCCTCGCCCTCCGCGGCCGCTCCGGCGGCGGGAGGACGGGGAATCAACGGATCCCGGCGTGTACATAGTCTAGGTGTGCGTGGGGTGCTTGCGGCGGCGCTGTGGAGGTGGTGGCGTGGCCGGAGAGGCTTTTGTCGGCGGCGGTCCTCTCCTCTGCTCTGGGTGCTCCGGTGGAGGCTCTTGGCAGATCCGCCGTCCCCTGCGCGTCCGCCGCTTCTCGGAGCCGCGGCGTGCTTCCCCTCGAGCCGGCGTTCGTGATGGCGGAGCTGGCTCTTGTTCGAGGGGTCCTTCGTCCTTCACCTCGGTGCAAGGTGGTGCTTTTGTTGAAGATCTTTGGGAGTTTGCAGGCGGGAAGCTCTTCTTCGCCGGTGGGCTCGGTCGGCTTTGTGGAAGAAGGGTGGCGTCTTCGTTCTCGTCTCCGGCGTGAGACGGTGAGGGCGAGCTGGCGGCGGCTCGGAGCCGATGTTCGTTCATCGTTCAGATTCCGGCGCCTGCGTCGGTTGGATCTTGCGGCATCTCAACAAGGTTGTTCGGGCCGTTGTCTTCGGTGTGAGGTAAGCTTGCCTTTTCCTCCCCGGCGGCGTGCTGCTGGAGCTCGAAGGAGGTGTGCGGCGTGGTGGTTCCGATCTCGCCGTGTGTGGAGTGTTTCCTGTCTCTGTACGTGTGTGTGCGTTCGTTCTCCTTCTGATTGTACACGTACTCCCTTCAAAAAAAAAATAATGCAGTGTTTTTTGTTATCTAATCACTCAACCGAATTCATGCCACGTCTGCCCTCTCCGGAAAACTAAATCCAAATCTGCCCCTGAGATAGGCGTAGATGTGAAGCGACGCATAAGTTGTGCAGGTCGACGCTAAAACATTTTGGCAATAGAACGGTCCAAGAGGTCGGCACCGAGGATTCGGAGCCGACCTTTGGTTCGGCTCTAGATCGGCCTAGCGTCGACCTACACAATTTTGACGCCGTCCACATTGACGCCGAGCCAAGGACTAGACTTAGAAATAGAGTTATGGTAAGTTCTAGATTTGACAAAAGAAGTGCTACCTCTGATCCAAAATAAGTGTCACAATTTTACTCTGGGGCTTATTTAAAACTGTGATACTTTATTTTAAGCCGGAGAGAGTACAAAATAATACATGGACAGCATATGTCCTCAGCTACTGTTACTAGTCACGCAAATCATGTCACACGTCTACCTCAAATGGACGCTGGACACTGCGATGGATCTTGCCACATCGGGGAGCAATCAGAAAAATAAAGTGGCACGAGTTAAAGCTAATTGGAAGTCACCAGACGAAGGTACTCTCAAAATAAATGTTGATGCTGCCTTTGTTGAGGATCTTCGTCAGGGAGCTACGGCACTAGGTGTGAGAAACCACGAGGGAAAGCTTCTATGGGCACAAGCCTTGTGGTACGACTAGTGGAATTCGGCGCGTCGGCACGCCGCATCCTTGGTGAGAAATTGTGCTGTCATTTTGGTTTGTTGATCAATGTTTATATTTAAGCTTGGTGACAATGGGAAAAGGCAAAGAAAAAGATAAGAGAATAGAAAAAATGAAAGCACGTAAAGGAAAAGAAGCAATTTGTCATTTCGAGTATCTCTAGTTATATGTTGTTCAGTTATGGTTGTATTTTACCGTAAATATTTATTTCAACTCCATAATTAGAGAGGATGCAATATGTGAGCATTCATTAAATTTGACTGAATGTAATTAGGGGAATTCATTTAGATTTTAGATTTGAATTATTTTCACGTTAGTAAAATAGTTAGATTTGAAAGGCATCTAAAATTTTAAAATATTCAAATTTACATGCAGCGTTGTTGTGGTAAAATTGGAATTTGAAAAATGTCCACATTTTAAAAGTGTGTAGATTTGAAATTTGTTGAAATGCAAAGAAAGCTTGCGGTTAAAAATTGTTCAGATTTCGAAATTCGTTCGAATTGGGAAATTTTTCAGATTCGATTTCTTTTTACATTTGTAAAATGATCAGATTCGGGAGACATTTAAAAGTTTTAAATATCCGAAGTTGAAATTTGATTATATGACGTAAATAGTCAGCATTTATTTTTGTGATCATTTCGATATATTTTTTCATATTTTGTTGATGGATGTAGTTAAAGTTACTGGTTTTGCAGCATTTAGTAGTTTTCGGAAAGTGTTTTAAATAATTTAAAGCATGATTTATTTTAAATTTTGGTTTTTGATTCAATTATATTTATTTGAAAAATAAGTTTAAAACAGTTATGTCTAAATATTTACATTTGTGGTATTGATATTTTAAAGCCCATGATATAAATGGGTAATTGTATTTAAATGATTTAGCAAACGCTATTTATTGGGTTTGTCATATTGAATGATATTACTGATATTATTTTTCTGGATTTTATTTGAGTTGAAAAGGAAATTATGAAATCCATGTTTTATAAAATGACGTAAAGATGTCAAATGAGCCTTTATGTATTATTTAAAAAAATTAAGATTTGAAATAATTTGGAAAAGGCGCCAACGTATTATAAATGACTATTTTGATTTTTACAATTTTTTTGGAAATGGTCTGAATTGATTTGGAGCTGTATTTGAAAAGTTACAAAAGTTTTGAAAAACAGAGAAAAAAAATGAAAAAAAGGGCCGAGCCAGCCGCACATCAAGCAGCCCAGCCCAGCAACCAGCCCATCTCCCAGCCCATACCCACTGTGACGTCGCCGTAACGTCACCAATGGTCGGGCTCTGCCGCGGTGGCGTCGACCACGCCGGCGTCGATCCAGCGCGAGCTGGAACGCGCGGCTGGGCGCGTCGGACGCGCGCGGACGCGGGGTGGCCGCAAGTGGCGGCGCCGCCGCTTCTGGGTCGCCGGAGCGTCGCCGGCGGCGTGCGAATGCGGTGGCGGACGCCGAGTGCGACGTGGACGATTCCGGTGCGCGCGCGGCGTCCCGCCAGGCGATCTTCGGCGAGAAGGGAGAGGGCGCGACGGCGCACCGCGCCGTGGGCGTCGATCTGAGCGGGGAGGTGTGGTGCGGCGGCGCGGCACGTCGGCGGCGACGCCTCCGGCGTCGCGCGCGCGAGAGAGGGAGAGGGAGGGGATTCGAGGATGGTTTTTAGCGAGGCCCCTGTAATTTTGTAGAATCACAAACAGGTCCTTCACAGTGGAAAAGTATGGACTACGCTGCAATTTCTGGGCTTGCGAGTTTGTGTTTGCAAAAATGGTGCGCCAATGTTCGCGGATGATGGATCGACGGCGCGAAGCCGCTGAAGTACTGTAGAAACGCGGAACTGTTCACCTACAGTGAGGCGTCGCGCGCGCGAGAGAGGGAGAGGGAGGGGATTCGAGGATGGTTTTTAGCGAGGCCCCTGTAATTTTGTAGAATCACAAACAGGTCCTTCACAGTGGAAAAGTATGGACTACGCTGCAATTTCTGGGCTTGCGAGTTTGTGTTTGCAAAAATGGTGCGCCAATGTTCACGCGGACCGTCGGATGATGGATCGACGGCGCGAAGCCGCTGAAGTACTGTAGAAACGCGGAACTGTTCACCTACAGTGTTCTGGTGACGTGGAGGCGTCGATCGGAGGCTGAAGAGGACGTCTTTTATATATAGATAGTATAGTATTCTGTCAACAGTGCGATGGCCGCGGAAGCTTATGCAGTTCGTGACGGGGTGCGTCTTGCCTGTGATCTCGGCTATCGTCAGGTTGTGTTGGAGTCTGACTCACAGCAGGTGGTGAAGATGCTGGAGTCCTCAAACTACGACCGATCTGAGATTGCTGTGACTTTACACGAAATTTCTGCTCTTATTGAGCACTTAGAAAATTTCAAGATGATTTATGTACCTCGGGAGGCCAATGAGTTAGCACATCTGTGTGCGAAACAAGCCACATCTTCAAGACGGAGATGTTTATGGATAAACTACATTCCTGCCTTTCTAGTAGACTGTATTAGGAGGGACTGTTATCCCGAAAGTTGATTATTGAAAGTTTTGATTCGCAAAAAAAAAACATGGTACACTTAAATTTCGTATGGCGGCATGATGCCATGACCTTGACTTAACAATATTTCTAACCCCGTCAAAAAAAAAATCTAACTACAAATCACTCTCGTGACTGCATATATAGCCAAATACTCAAATGATTAATATTCTATCAGAAAAACCTTTACAGGTTGTATCTGAAGTCTAGAGAAAATAACAGGCAACCATGCCAATTAGTGTCGAGATCATGTACCTTTTGTTCTTTTGCGAAAAGAGATCATATACCTTGACTTGTCAACTTCGAAGAATTAACTTAGAGCACACTCAAGTTTTCAGCCGGTGGATCCATGGCGCTAAGATTAGCACGACGGTGGAGTTTGTCCGCGTTGTTTTTTTTTTGAGATTAAAGGCCGTCCTTTATTGATTATTAATGTTTGCTGGAATACAATAAAGATCTGGAGTCGCATCCAGCCAGACGTGGCGCCCGTATTCACGGTATGCCGAGCCATGAGCTTCTCGGTTCGTCGCCCTTGGTTCATGCACAAAAGTTGGTCCGCGTTGTTGTCTTTTGTTTTGGTTCTCCCGAGTTGTGTTGTTGTTCTGTTTTTTTGTGCTTGGGTTAGTTTGCACTGTGTTGTTGGGCTATTTTGTGATTTTTGTATCATGCCACGCTACGGGGTTTGTGATTTATTTTTGTTGGGCTTTTTCTCTCTCTCTCGCATAGGCTTTTTATATTCCAGCTGGTCCCTGATGGGTTTCCGGAGTGTGACAAATAGGAGGGGTGAGGAAGCGGAAGTTTCATCTCCAGCCGTTCGCCCCCACCACCCCCCCCCCCCCAGCGACCCAGGCGCTGCCTATTGGCCTTTGCGCCGGCGCTATTTTGGGCCTGGGAGAGCGAAGTTTCCAGTCGCGCCCCAGGTTTCGGCCCCCAAAAGCAACCAAAAATTGAAAGTTTATTTCCGTTTCCAAAAAACAACCACAGTTCGGCGATCAAATAGCCATAGCTCAGCGATCAAACAGCCACAGTTGGGCAATCGGACAAAAGAGGCGCAGTTCGGCAATCGAATCAAGCCACATAGTTCGGCGATCGAGTCAAAACAGCCACATTCGGCGTGCTGGACGGGCAGATCAGATGGTCACCGACGACTCCTCGTCGCCATCCTCTAGGTCGATCGGTGTGGTCGTCGGAGTAGGGGCAGAGCTCGGAGTGGCCGTAGGCGCAGAGCTCGGCGGCAGGTTGGTGGTAGCGCTCGACGACGGGGTGGAGCTCGGAGTAGCCATCGTGGTGGAGTCCGGAGTGTCCGTAGGCGTAGAGCTCGGCTATGCCACTGGGTCGCCGACGCAATCTGGCTGAGGATCGTGCGTCGCTCGGCCATGAACCACGCCCTCACCTCGGGGTCCATCGTGTCCGGGTCGCCTCCCGTCAAGAAAGCAAGGTCGGTGTTCCTCTTCTTCGCCGCGGAGCTGGTCTTGAGGAGGTCAAGCTTGATGTATTGTTTCGCCATGATCGTAGTCCAGCGCGCCTCGGCTTTTTCCTCCATCTTGGCGGTGTGGTTCTTGGCATCGGCGATGCAGGTCTCGATAGAGGCTTGCAGCCTCTCGGCCACGCCGGCGCCGAGTCCCTTGCGGTCTTGGCTTTCTTGTGACCGTCAGGGCGCCCCTACGCCCCTCCGGGTGCCGGCGCGTTCAGGACGTACTCCTTGTCCTTGGCGAGGGTGAAAGGATCGGTATGACCACCTAGAGGGGCGGGTGAATAGGTGCTACTCATTTTTTAGCTCTTTTTCGAATTTAGTCTTGACACAAAGGTAAATTCTCTAGATATGCAACTATGGTGAATTTACCTATATGACAAGTTAACACCAGACTAAGCACGATACAAGTAAGAACTAGCGAGTAAGGAGTAACCGAACGGGAAGCACGCAGAGACAAGGATGTATTCCCGAGTTCCTCCTTTTTAGGGGAGTATGTCTCGTTGGAGGGGTGTGAGTTTCAAACTCAAACGCCACAAATGGCCTCACCCTATTCTCTGATGAACCTTGCCCAAAAGCTCGGTTCACCTTCCACTATCGGAATCCTTCAAGGCGGAATCCGGAGCCCTTACAACAAGCTTGAGGCTCAACCCATAAAAGGATTGGGGGGCTCCCAAGCACCACAACACCTGCTACACAAAAGTAAATAGCAAGTAAGTATAACAAGATCCGGGCCTAGGCTCAAATCTCTCAAGAAACCCTAGGCTCAAATCTCTCAAGTGAATGAGGGGGAAATGAAGAACACTTTGGTGAAGTAGTAGATCTGGGCCTTCTCCTTCAATCCTCCAAAGATCAACGAGTTTGGGTGGAGGGATTGGGAGATCTAGTGATTCTTGAGCTTGCAATAATGGTGGACTTCAATTTGGGGCGAGCTAGCTGGCTAGCCCCTCCCAAAATTGTAGCCGTTGCAGTCCACTTAGACCGGAGTTTTCGGTCAAGGAGGGCCGGAGACTCCGGCCTGGGCGGAGACTCTGGACCCCGAGGGGGCGGAGACTCCGGCCCCAACCGGAAACTCCGGGGTCAGTCATACGTCTCCAACGTATCCATAATTTCTGATGTTCCATGCTTATATTATACCATTTGCTACATGTTTTATATACACTTCGTATCACTTTTATGCATTTTCTGGGACTAACCTATTAACAAGATGCCACAGTGCCAGTTCCCTGTTTTCTGCTGTTTTTGGTTTCAGAAAAGTACTTCTGCGAATATTCTCGGAATTGCACGAAACAAAAGGCCACGTCCCTATTTTTCCAGCACCGTCACGGAGTCCGAAGGAGAGACGAAGGAGGGCACCGAGGTGCCCAAACCACACCCAGGCGCGGGTGGCCCCCCTGCCGCGCCACCAGGTGGTGTGGGCCCCTCGAGCCTCCACCGACATCGCCCCTTCGCCTATATATTGCCTCAGACGCGAAAACCCTAGAGGACGAAGTCATATTTCCAGAAGAGTTCCGCAGCGCCGCCGCCATCGACGTCAAGTTTCGGGGGACAGAATCTCTGTTCCGGCACGCCGCCGGGACGGGGATTTGCCCCGGAGTCATCTCCATCGACACCACCGCCATCTTCATCGCCGCTGCTGACTCCCATGATGAGGAGGGAGTAGTTCTCCCCCGAGGCTGAGGGCTCTACCGGTAGCTATGTGGTTCATCTCTCTCTCACATGGTGTGATCTTTATGTGATCATGTGTATTGCTAGTATCGCTGAATACATTAATAATGTTTATGCTACTCAAGTGATTTTGTCTAGTATCTGGAGTCGTTGTGACAACACGGTATCAAGGTGACAGTGTGGGTACTCGTGTGACTCTATGAATAATTTAGATATTTATCATGGCTTGTTCTTGGGAACTGTGGTGTTTGTTTACTCAGACTTTGAGGAGTGCTTCTGCAGCCCTACACGTAGTACTCTTGTGTTATCCAGAAGGAGAATAATCCCGAGCAGTATTTACTTGTGTTCAGTTGTGCTAATCTAGTTGAATATGTAGATGTTACTCTTTATCTATTATGCACTCTATAGGTTACTTTAATATGAACTCCGGTACTCTCCACGGTGTAAAGGTGACAGTGTGTGCACCGTGTGTGATTCCTTTATGACGTTGTGGCGCTTGTTTACTCCGGCTTGAGGTGTGCTTTTGTAGCCCTACACAATGAATGGTGTTTGTTATCCAACAAGAGAGTGTTTAAGAGTATCTTTTACTTATTCAGTTATGAGATCATTGTTGAGAGTGTCCACTAGTGAAAGTATGATCCCTAGGCCTTGTTTCTAAGCATTGAAACACCGTTTACAACAAGTTCTGCTACATGTTTGCTTGCTGCCATCTTTATTTCAGATTGCAGTTACTACTTATAATCATCCATATTACTTGTATTTCACTATCTCTTCGCCGAACTAGTGCACCTATACATCTGACAAGTGTATTGGGTGTGTTGGGGACACAAGAGACTTCTTGTATCTTAATTGCAGGGTTGCTTGAGAGGGATATCCTTGACCTCTACCTCCCTGAGTTCGATAAACCTTGGGTGATTCACTTAAGGGAAACTTGCCGCTGTTCTACAAACCTCTGCTCTTGGAGGCCCAACACTGTCTACAAGAATAGAAGTACACGTAGACATCAGTCACTCCGGACCAACTCCGGACCGAAGGCAGAGAGCGCCGTCTTGTGGAGCTCTTCGCTCCAAAACTTGATGGGCCGGAGACTCTGGCCCCTGAGCACCCCTGAGGCCGGAGACTCCGGCCTAGCCAGACATATTGCAATCTCCTTTTTCTTGACAATTGTTTCGATGCAAAGTATAAATATTTGTTTTAATTCCTGCACCATTTAACTTCATATTAGATATTTCCTAGTGTTGTTGCCTAACACACAAAACACATAGGGGACATAAAATATGTTCTTTCAATCTTCCCCTTTTTGGTGTTAGATGACAACACTAGGATTTGCAACATAGCACAAAACAAATATCGACATGTTCCACAAAGGATTTGAGAAACTCCCCCTACATGTGTGCATATAAGTAGTTTGCATTGGAATACAAATGCTCAACATGTAGAAAAAGAGGCAACTCACAAGTAAAAATGGAACAGGATAAATTTGCATAAACATGAGACATATCATGAGAAAAGGGAACCATACCTCGTGCATAATAATGTAGAATATAGACCAATGCACAATAATACATCATAATAAACGATATCATTTCAACCATAGGTAATATGAAATCCACATAGTCTCAACCACAAATAGTAACATAGTCTCACACAATAAAAACTAAAACAAATAAGTTCAACAACATTAAATGGACACAAGCGCAAAGAAATGATAAAGGCACAAGCTTGTATCCGACCCATGCAAATCCCACGGTGAGAGAGCCTAATAGAACTACTTCTCCCTCTTTGGCATCGAAACACCAAAAAGGGAAAAGAGCGATGCTAACGTGTCCCAAGGAGATCACTCATCCTCTTCATCTTCGTCGGCATCATCACCACTTGCTTCTTGGGTCTCCTCCTCATTGTACGCTTCATTCTCATCATCATCCTCATCATCATCTTCATCATCATCCTCTTCATAGCGCATAGGAGCCTTGCCGGTGTTGCGAGAAGACAAGGGCATGGAGGTAACATCTTCATAGTCACCCCAAGGAAATTCATCCACCTTCCATTCCTCAATAGGAAGAGTAGTATCGGACTCCGGTGATGCGGGGGTACCTTCGGGGCGAGGAGGGGTCTTACCACCATTGTTGCACTTGCGCAACTCCTTGAACATCTTGTGTTGATTGGAAAGGATGTGCTTCCTCTCAACATAGCCATCATAATTTTCCTTGTGGATGGCAATCCCCATACAAAGCTTTGCCTTTTGCCACTAAGTGAGGTGTTTCACCTCATTGTTGACTCTCTCTTTGCCACCATTATTCCATGAGGGGGGAGTGGCATTCTTCCTTCGCGCCCTAGGAGCTTCTTCCTCCTCTATCTCTTGATAAGTGGCTTGGGAAGTGGTATGAATGGCTAGCACTTGGAGGGTTCCATACGTGTGTTGCTTGAAGCGAGATTGATCGAGTTGGGGAACCCTTTTTAGGATAAGCTTCATGATATAGGGAGCATACATAGGATTCTTCTTCTCATGAATAGCAATGTTGATTTCACACTTGATATAATCCATCACATCAATCTCATACCCATGACAATTTGGTCCGGCAAGGTAAGTCCTGTGGGCATGATGCATGAGATTGACAAGTGCTCCACGGATAGCATCCGTATTACCCGCTTGGGGTGCAATGCTCCAACGAAACATGTGAATCCAGATGTTGTAGATGGGCTTGAGTCCTCGGGTGGTAGCAATGGCACCCTTTTTGGCACAAAGAGGGGCAAGTAACTTCTTATCATAATCCACCCCTTCAACATGCATCCTTCGACCAACGGAAGTGGAGGCTCCTTTAAACTCATAACCCAACATCTTCCCAAACTCTTCAAAAGTTGCATCACATTTGAGAGGGCCCGTCATCCAAGTCATTTTGGTGTTCTCCTCCGGTTCTAGCACAAGAGTGGCAAAGAATTGTTGGACCAACTCAATATCATAGTTTTGTTGAGTGTACATGACCTTCTCAAGGCCTAGCTTTCTAGCAACCCAAATTGCCTCCACAAAGTATTCCTTCTTGGCCAACACTTAAAACTTCAATGGTTTTTTAGGGCACACAAGGACTTTTGGGTCCAAGTTGGCATAGATTTCTTTCATGATGAGCTCTTGCTCCTTTCTCCAAAAGTGACCATCGGTTGTGTTGTTGGGCATATCATAGAACCTCTGCGCCCTCATGGTTCTAAAATCCTCCTTGTTCAAGTCCTTCACGGTGGTCATGTTGTCAAACTTGGCCTTCTTGGCCCTTTCTTCTCGAAGGAGGGCAGCCTCTTGCCTAACCCTTCGTGCATTGATGTCTATGCACGCTTCTATTCTTGTAGACAGTGTTGGGCCTCCAAGTGCAGAGGTTTGTAGAACAGCAGCAAGTTTCCCTTAAGTGAATCACCCAAGGTTTATCGAACTCAGGGAGGTAGAGGTCAAAGATATCCCTCTCAAGCAACCCTGCAATTAAGATACAAGAAGTCTCTTGTGTCCCCAACACACCCAATACACTTGTCAGGTGTATAGGTGCACTAGTTCGGCGAAAAGATATTAAAATACAAGTAATATGGATGATTATAAGTGGTAATTGCAATCTGAAATAAAAATGGCAGCAAGCAAACATGTAGCGGAACTGGTTGTAAACGGTGTTTCAATGCTTAGAAACAAGGCCTAGGGATCATACTTTCACTAGTGGACACTCTCAACAATAATAATATAATTGAATACATAGATATTTCCTTTTCACTATGCTACTCTGAGTTATTCTCTCGTTGGATAACGAACACCAATCCACTGCGTAGGGCTATAAAAGCACACCTTAAAGTCGCATTCCATATCTAGGGAACCTCACACTGTCAACTTGAGCGCCCTAAATAGTACTAGACAAACACCGCAATTTTCATAGAGACATCCAACGCAAATAATAACTCATGATAAGTATTCCTGTTATCTTTAGCCTAAGAGCCACACACGGGGCGCACACTGTCAACTTCGCACCGTGGGACAAAGGTGACTCCGGAGATTACATTAGTAAAACCACTTGAGTAACATATAAGATAATGAAGAGTAACATCTATGGATTCAACTAGATTACAAAGCTCATGATCACATAAAGATCACACCATGGGAGAGAGAGATAAACCACATAGCTACCGGTAGAGCCCTCAGCCCTGAGGGAGAACTACTCCCTCCTCATCATGGGAGTCAGCAACGGCGATGATGGAGGCGGTGGCGTCGATGGAGATGGCTCCGGGGGCAATTCCCCGTCCCGGCAAGGTGCCGAAACAGAGACTTCTGTCCCCCGAATTAGGGTTTCGGATGGCGGCGGAGCTCTGGAACTTTTCTGGGGAAATCGTTGATTGTTCTGTGAGTTTTAGGTCAGGGGCAATATATAGTCCAAAGGGCGTCGCGAGGCGGTGCACGAGGAGGCGACACCACCCCTGGGCGCCGGTGGGCCCTTGGCCGCGCCGAGCCCACGTGTGGAGCCCTCGTGGCTCCACTTCGTCTCTCCTTCGGACTCCAGGTGTCTTCTGATAAAATAGGAGCCTCCGTAAATTTTCGTCCAATTCCGAGAATATTTCCAGACTAGCTTTTCTGGAATACAAAAACAGCAGAAAATAGGAACTGGCACTGTGGCATCTTGTTAACAGGTTAGTTCCAGAAAATGTATAAAAATGATATAAAGTGTATATAAAACATGTAGCAATTGATATAAAACATGCATGGAACATCAAAAATTATAGATACGTTTGAGTCGTATCATGCATCGGACTCCTTTTGCTGCTTTGCAACACCACGCTGCACATATCGGTCGTTCTCTTCATCATAATCCAAATAGTCTCTTCCCGACCTCTTTGGTGCTTTGGGTTTGGATGATGATGTGCCCGAATAGTACCTCTTGTTATCTGTGAATAAAGAGTAGATAGGTAGCATGGAGGTGAGCATACATGTCCATGGAAGCCAAAAGAAGAACTAAGTTGGATTTTTTTCCAGAAATTTGATCTAGACCGGAGTCTCCGGTCTCAGGGGGCGGAGTATCCGGCCACACCGGAGTCTCCGGTCAGGGAGACCGGAGTCTCCGGCCCTGGGACTGGAGATCCTGATCTAGGTCAAATGTGAGGGAAATTTGTTGCAACTAGTTTCTAGGGATTGCATTTGCCAGCATGAAGGATCTACACCATAAGAAACTAGGGAAACTACTCTCCAAAGCACATCTAGGTTGAAACCCTAGAGAGAGAAGAGTGTACCCTTGTCCTTCATGGTGAGGTCAAACGGAGGAGAGGAAGATCCCCAACGCTTGAGGAGAGGAGGAGCCGGTGGCACGGCGGATTCCGGCGGCGGGGAGCAGCCGGAGGCGGTCCTTGAGTCGGCGGCGGCGGCTGAGGAGGTTTTGGGGTCGGGGGTGTGTGGGAAGTTGTGGAACAACTCCCCACCCCGACCCCCTTTAGAACCCAGCGATACTTCCGAGACCGGAGTCTCCGGTCCAAACACACCGGAGTCTCTGGCCTGGACCGGAGTCTCTGTGTTTGGAGCGGAGACTCTGCTCTGACCGGAGTCTTCGGCCCCATCGACTAAAAAATCCCAGATTTTGTGGGGGACATGTATGTTGCAAGAGGAGCATGTTTTTGGGATAAGATTTGGCTTAGGTTGAGAGCAATGTCACTGATGGTGGGATACGCACTTGGAAGTTGCAAGATCAAATATAAAGGCCAATTCCAAGTGTTTCTCCCAAAAATAAAATAAAGGACTAGAAAACCCAAATAAATTCAATAAATCCAAATAAGATCCAACTCCTCACAAAGAGGAGGGCGGTGGCCTAGGCCACCATGTTTGAGTTTTATGGCATGACACCGCGAAGATATATCTTGGGTTCACAACCACTACTCCTCATTTAAGCTCACAATTCATAGAAACGAATATAGAGAAGCAAATGAGTTCTTAATGTCGGCATAATGGGGGGAGGGATAGTCCAATGTATTAGGACCGCACTCCCCCTATGTCCATGCCTACACCTAAACACAATAGATAGTCAAGACATAGGTGTGTATGCAAGATGGTCAAGCCAACCTCCTTGAATCCACGATATTTAGCTTATTCCTCAAATAAGTGAACCTTGCTTCATCAATAGGCTTCGTGAAGATATCGGTAATTTGGTCTCTTGTGGAAACATGGCCTAGCTCAATATCACCTCGGGCAACATGATCTCGAATGAAATGATGACGAATCTCAATATGTTTGGTTCTTGAATGTTGCACCGGGTTGTGGTAAATCTTGATAGCACTTTCATTGTCACATAAAAGAGGCACTTTGTCACAATTTACACCATATTCCTTTAAAGTTTGCCTCATCCATAACAATTGGGTGCATGCACTTGTGGCCGCCACATACTCGGCTTCGGCAGTGGAGAGAGATATACAATTTTGCTTCTTGGAAGACCAACTCACCAAGGAACCACCAAGAAATTGGCAAGCCCCGGAAGTTGACTTCCTATCATCATGATCACCGGCCCAATCCGAGTCCGTGTGCCCACGAAGAGAGAAAACCTTGTCCTTGGGGTACCACAAACCAAACTTTGGGGTATGAATCAAATATCGTAGGATTCTTTTGACCGCCACCATGTGGCTTTCTTTAGGAGCGGCTTGGTACCTTGCACACACCCCTACATTATGGGCCCATAATTATACACTAGACCAACAACTAAAATGAACTACCACTCGTCCTCGTCGTCGGAAACCTACAATAGCTTGCCCTTGCCCTTGTCGTCTACCTCCATTCGGGCCTTGCCCTTGGCTTCCACCAGTTGTTCGGAACCTTCTGCAAGTCGTCCGCATACTTGTCGGCTCTCGCCTTCTTCGCGGCTTCTGCGTCGACCACATAAGCGACCAGAGTATCCATGAGGTGTTGCTGCTCAGCGGAATGCCTGGCCTGCTCCGTGGCTTGATAGTCGGCCCTGGCCCAGGCCATACCCGGGTCCACGACCTCCTCCTCCTCGTCCTCCTCATCGGACAAATCGATGAAGTGAATGGGATCGGGAGCAATGGCCCGGCGGACGGCAAAGCTGCCCCTGCTCAATCTTAGAGGAGGCCTGCTCCAGCTTGTAGGAGTCCTGGTTGTGCTTGGAGGAGTGCGGCTGCTCGAGCGCCCACAGGTCCTTCTCCTGCCACTGCACTCGCTCGACTGAAGAAACCAAGGATAGCAGACGTGGCGGCGGCGGTTCGAGCTAGGAGTGGAGCGGCCACCACTATGAGCCATGGAAAGATCAGGGACTGGGCGGGGATGGCAAGGAGAGGAAGAGAGGGGCGATGATGGCAAGGAGAGGAAGAGAGGATCACTGGGCAGCGTGGGTGCAATGAGAGAGGAAAATGGCTCCTTTTCTAGCCATCTGTGGACTGCGTCTGGACCGGCAGTAATGGTGACCGGCCGAGGCATTGATTCGGCTCGACAGACTTCTCAGCTTGCGACGGGAAAGACTAGTCAAGAGAGACGGGAAGAGGCCGGCAGCGTAGGCGGTGAGGCAGCTTTTTGCCGGCCAGGGGGGCAGGCCATTGAAGGAGCGCAAATTCGGGGACAACGAGCAGGCATGGATGCGCTCGTGCGGCTGCATGCAAGCAGTCCTCCTCCGCTGGACCCACTTGTAAGCTTTAAGTGGGGACAGGGAGCAGCATGGGTGCGCACGGGTGCATGCACTCCGCTGGGCCCACAAGTCAGAGCTTCGTTAACGGTCAAAGGGCTTGACCCTATGGAAACGCCCCGTTTGGCCATGTGCGAGCCTCGAAAGAGCCAAGTAGGGCAAAACCGAGGAAAGCTAAGCGACTAGGGCACAACCGAGAAAAGCTAAGCGAAGTAAGGCACAAAGATAAAAAAAACCTATATTTTTGGGTAAAGGAACGGAGGGAGTACTATATAGCAAGGTTGTGTAATGTTGTTTGATTATTATTATTATTGCTTCACTGATATTTTTTAATTAACAAAAAAATGGTTTGTTGGGGAAGATACAAGTCATCAACGATGCCATGAGATGGAAGCATGTTAATTATACACATGTAGTATGTGCAACTTTATTTGCAATTGAATCTATTGTACCATCATGACAATTTTCTTATATTGTCTCTTCACCTTGATAAATGAGGTTAGCATTTTGATGATTTGTCCTAATATTATACGTGCGTTGCACGTGCACGTTTACTAGTAGATAGAAAGAAAAAAAAGAAAACAAAAGAGTGACCCGATTTATGGGGTAAACCAATCCAAAATCCTATAAGGAACAACATGATCCAAAAGCATTCTAGGCCCAATCTCTCACGGCGAACTAAAAAACAACAACGTTGGATAGATCGGAATCAATCCTACACACGCAGCAACAGCAGATCAATCGACCAGCAATAAAAAACCTGCAACTCTTGTAAACAACGACCTCCATCTTGGGACGAATCTACGATAACTTTAATCTCAAATTCTTGTCTAAAATACATGGCGGCTGTCGTGACCCTTATATAGGGTGACTCAAACCTAACTCGGTCGGACAGGCAACCTAACTCAAACATCGACATATTAGAAGCTTTGGCAGGAAACATAAGAAGGCACACATGCCTCAAGTAAAATGTCTTAGACAAATATCATCTAATCGTTGATCATCCTGAATGCATCACGCAACACATAACACCACCCAATACTAACCATGTTTGGCCTCACTCTGTTGGCCAAACTGTAGCATCAATGGTGGTGTTCTGAAGTTGGGCTTCACCGCATCTTGTGGAGGGATGGCAAGTAATGGTTATCCTCCCCTCATCAAAATACATGCATGGTATGGTTGATCGAAGGACAATCGTGCAAAACCCTGAAAACGAGACACACACCTAGCTAACTAGGTCACTCCATAAGTCTATAATTACAACTATGTCAACTATAATTTCAGGGATCCAAATATGGATTTTAATGCATATTGAGTTTTAGTTGAGACCAACCTCTTTCGAATATACAACGTTGAACTTTAAGTTTCTCGCGGATGTTTTTCTTTCTCAAGGAGGACCCATGATTAAGCTTGGGAGTTCGATTTCAACATTGCTATTCTCGGGATATTTACCAGATTATCCCTATAATTACTTATGATTTATTAATTAATGGAAAATATTTACAATTATCTCTTTATGGTATGTTTATACAAATTGGATACGAAATCTTGGAAAACGGAACAACCGCCGTCGAGAAGATTTAGAATGGAGCATTTCCATAATTGACACATCATCAGGTGACCATCCATTGGACTAGCGAGCGTTGGTATGACATGAGATGACCATCTAGTGGACTAGCGAGCATTGGTGCAACGGCTACCGTCTGTCGTACCAGGTGTTGATGGCTGTGTCTTATGAAAACAAGCATCTTTCACGAATGCATATCGATGATCAAATACACACAAAGGAGAAAACATTTGCCAATACAGAATTCCTCCAACTTACATCCATTTCACCATAGCCTTGTCCTCTTCAATTCGAATTTTCCATTAGCACAACAATAAGAAAATTTTATGCTCAATCTTGAGTTGAGCCTTTCATGGATTGTATGATTTCCATGTATTGAATGGATCTAGTAGATCTCCGCAGGTTAGGGGCGGAGGCTTAGGGCATGTACAATGGTAGGGAAGGCGTGCCTTCTCTTAACCGTCCATGTCATTTAGAGAAGGCAAAATCATTACTTGTACAATGCGTTATCTCTTATTGCCATCCCTAACAATTAATGTGAATTAATTATATTTTAGTAGGAAATCGTAGTTCTAAGAGAAGACAAGTGGTACAATGGTGAAATTAGTCTTCTCTTATTTCGTAAGAGATCATCTCTTAGCTAAGGGAAGACAACCTTCTCTTTCTTAATTATCTCTCCGCCACATAGATAATTATCCTACGTGTCAACGCTAAGAGAAGGCTGACATCACCCCATTGTACATGCCCTTACCCTTGCAGCCCACAAATCAAACAATGAGATGATTCATGGTTCGAAGAATATATTAAGTTATCATTCTTATGTCTCCCAACACAGTTAGGACTCAAGCTACTAGATTAACCTATGGCAGGGGCGGCCCCAGCATTTTGTCCTATTGTTGAGGAAGGACAAGAGGTGTGAGACAAGAAAGAGGTGAGGGCCGTACCCCAAAACCTGACAATAGCAGTGAGAGAGGCGCTAACTGATACTGGACTTTGGGAGACCATCATGCAGTCAGAAAACGCTAAGGCTTCAACTGTGATTACGATTCCAATGGATCTGGTGTCGTACGAGAATTTTATTTTTTAGAAAGGCATACGTGTTACACTCAAGGATCAAAGATACAAGCACAGGACACGTACACACTCGCCAGAACGCACGCGAAGGACAGCAGGTCAAGCACAAAAGCAGAAAACACGTCCAGACAAACGAAAAAAACAAAGAAGCCTCTGGAGGTCCCTGCACATAAACCCAACACAGACCACCCGCCTCGGCCGCCGCCGCAGCAGCTGCCGGAGAACACCACAGAACGGAGCAGTCCCCTCGCAACAAGCTTCACGAGCCACAAGAGCCACCCGCCAAAGAAGACGGGATCGAAGACGCTGTAGAGAATTGGCCGGGGACACACCCCAGACTCCTCCGCTCCCGAATCTGCCATCCAGCCTCGGCTCCATCGGAGACGACGGCCGCCAGATCCGCCTGCCGACGACCACCCTCCCAGCACCAAACTTGCCGTCCACAGCCACGCCCTGACGCAGCCCCTGTACAGAACCTCCAGAACTCGCCGATGGCGTCGGAGCTGCACACCATCGCAGCGGGGATCGAGCCAGAGGACAAAAGCCCAAAGCATGGCCAGCACCACCGCCTCGCCAGCCACACCCAAGGGCACCAAACGCCGGACCAGCTCCTCGACACCGCCACCAAAGACGCCGCCGAGGTGGAGCGAAAGCTGCCGGAAACTTATTCGAAACGGCGGCGCTGCCACCACCAAAACGCCACCGCCGGAAGACCTACTCCTACTATCTACACACCGGAACCCCAGAACCCCGGTTCCCCCGCTCTCCCGCCGCCGAGGCGGCAGACGGAGAGAGAGGGAACCGACGGTCTGGCCGGCGGCGGAAAGAGGAAACCTGGACGCCTCCCTTTCGCCTCTCTCTAGCACTGTAGAAGAAAGGGGAAAGAAGGCAGGGACTTTGCCAGATGCTCTGTTCTCGTGTGTGTCGTACGAGAATTGGCAATATGGGGTTGGATTATTGAAACCTCTGTGCGGTGAGATGTCGGTTGAGGCGCCCTATGGATGCACCGCCAACTTCCCCAACAGTAATATTTGTATTCTTTATCGTCTATCATGTTATTATTGTGATCCCTAACCTTTATGCACATTTGTAGGTCACGCTCTTCTCTTGGGACATTTTAATCATTTTATTAATTACATTTTCCGGACACACATTTTTCATAAATTATTGTAGCTTTGTTGAGTCCTTGTGCTATTTTTCCATAAGTCGACGAGAGCATGACATACAAAATGTTTATTAGTCACCTTTCGCCTCCTGCGTATCATCTATACCAATATAAAAAGGCACAGAGGGGGGCAGATCCAACAAATCACAACCATCAGACAAACATCTAACGGTTCAGATACTGCTCGTGATTAGCGCTAAAACAGGACGGAACGGACAATCCAATCGCTAAGCATAACCATCCCGAGCCATGACTAATCCAATCCCCTCTCCCGTTTCCAACCACCCGTCCGCCACGCAAGGACACCGCCGTCGACCTCCACACGCCGCTCGCCTCGCCGCGCACGCCCTGCCCACGCCGTCCCGCTCGCTTCGCCGCGCACGCCTTGCCCACGCCGCCGACGCACTGCCCTACGCGAGGGTGCAGACGGCGGCGTCTCACTCGCGTCGGGGAGTGCGACGCCCAGCCCTCCAACGCCGCCCCTGCCCTCACGTCGCTGCCTGGGCGGCTGCCCTGACCTTCCCGCCGGTGCCGTCCCCGCAGTGTTACACCAGCCTGCCCCTGACCGTTGGGCTCGACTCAGCAGCCGCCGCAAGCCCTGGCCGCTGGCCCTGCCCGCGAACTTGCCTCCCTACACGCGACCCGCGACCCTACCCGCCGTGAAGTCCCCTGCACCGTGTCATCTTCTAACCGGTGATTGATGCTATTACATTTTAATTGGCGTCCCGTGCAGTCTGCACAATGTCATATTCCAAACGAGGAAAGGAGCCATTTTTTCCCACTAGAACTGCTTGGTTACCGGAGCACTGCAAATTTCCTCAAGCGTCACGAAACCCAAGTGCCTGCTTCTTCTTTGAGCCTATTCTGGTGATCAACTCATCCATGTTCTCCCGCATTACAAGCAGTAAAAATATCAATAGCTGACACCGGTATTTAAAATTCACTCATTTTGCATTTGTACCGCTGCATCCAGTTCATCAGACTACCCGGGGAAACATTTACTGCACACCATTTTTGGAATACATATAGGAGTATATTTTAATTATTATGGGTAAGAGAGAAATGAGACAGGACCAGGAATTGTTGGTAAACTTGAAAATAAGAAAAGGAGTTTGACCTATAAAATTAAATTATAGGTTGTGGGCTATGTTGATTTTGGGGACATGAAAAAGTTACTCCCTCCGATCCCAAAAAATTGCCGTGAGTCGTATGTATGTTTTTAGGGATCACGGCAATTTTTTGGGACCACAATTTATAAGACACGCATGAGTTATACGTTACCTATTCATTGCCATCGACATTTAAATCGGATCGGAGGGAGTAATGAGTTTCATAAATAGAGCCTAGCGGCCCTATCAGCAGTGAAGAGAATGTTGTGGAAATTGCATTGTACATACTTTGTCCAGTATGGCTAATTTAGGAGCATGTTTTGAATTTAAATAAAAAATGTATAGCCTTGTATTAATAGTTGAAATTCACACTGATCGTGCTTGCACCTTTCTTGAAGCGGATTGTGAAGACAACATATCTCAAGGGTATATTTTAGTAGGAGAAACTGGATGATTGTTAGTTAATCGATAAAGTTTTAATTCAAGCGTCATATGTGTGGAACGATGTTTATGATTGTCATTTTCTACTAATATATATAACAAGTTTGTATCATTTTTGTTAGTTATTATTATTGCTTCATTGATTTTTTTCTCATCACTGGAAAAATAGTAAATTGGAACTACCGATGTTGCAACAAACAAATGAAAGTTTCACTGGATCATATGATTCCTTGCACACATCTGAACACGTTTCACGTGCAAATCTGTTAATATGGAAGTTTCATTTGCTTAATTTATTATTATGTTCATGAAGTTCTTGGGATACATGCTACATAGATTAGGTTATATAAAAGGGGTTTACTGTAACGTTTATAAAAGTTATATTTTTCTTTTTTATTCGTGTGGTCATGCCGGAGGCTTTGTTGCCCATCGACGTCAAGGAGAAGGAGAAGGTAGAGAAGCGACACAACAATGTCGATCGGGAGTCCAAAGGTGGTCCGACGGGCTGCTGCTCTTTTTCAAAGGTACCGAGCACATCTACGGTCACACATTGCTTACTCTTCCGTTCTAAAATCATAGTTCAGTTACCTATGTTGTGCTCGACGAATTGACTACTAGATATATGTCACTATGTTCGTAGAAATTCAAATGGCATATATTTTTCAGATATGTTTGCTACCACATGATTCTTCAATCTTTGGAAAGCGGATTTGAAAATATATCCTTCTGTTATATTATTCGTTTATTCCATATTGCAAGATAATCGGTTATTATTCTTTGACATGAGGTTGAAAATGTGATAATGACTTAATGAGGTACCTTCATATGCAGCAAGACAAAGGCTATGTGCTTTTTGATCATGACTGGAGGAGTGCAACCAGGAGTTGTTTGTTATGCATGTGTGAACGTTATGAAATGTAAATAATAAAATAGTGTCATTCAAGTAAACATAAAGTTATTTGTAAACATTATGAAACACTAATAAGAAAAAAATCAATTAAATTTTGTGCAATAGTCGACACGTGCATTGCACGTGCACCATTACTAGTATAGTCTAGTCCACTCCAGGGAGAACGGGTCCTACGCTGACCGGTCCATACACTGACATGCATCTAGCAAATTTTATCGGGTCTAATATATCATTGTAGTTAGATGGTTATAATGATTTGTTCCAATGATTTTTTTCTCCAAATTTGTTCCAACGATTTTTTTTTAAAAAAAATTGGGAACTATGACGACCCGGTCTCGCGACCCGGGTGGCGTTTCTGGCGACGGCGGATGTACGGCGCGTCCGGCCGGCCGCTTCTGGTACTGCTCGTCGGAGAGCTCGGAGGAGGATGAGGCCTCGGCGTCTCCAGTCTCCTCTGCGAGATCCCGGTCCTGGGAGTATCGCTGTCGGACGCCAGAAGAGAAACCTGGTCGGGACCTTCGGAAGGAGAGGAAGAAGAAGGCCAACAAACGCAACCTAAAGACTTGGGCGGCGATGGAGCTCACCATCTCGTCCGATTCGCCAGTAAGTACTAACGTTCGACCTGTGGCGAGCTGTTTTGCAGGTCTCCCGGTGACCAAGATCTCGGTGCTGCAGCCCACGACGTTCACGTTGGATGATGTCCTCGAAGCCGTCAATTGGACGGTCGTGCAGCGCAAAAAGAAGAAGAAGAAGGTGATGTCGGCCATGGCGAGCGTTTCTTCTTCATCGCGGGCAAGACGGTCACCGGCGGCGAGCGGCGGTGCGGGACAGAAAAAGGTGGATCATGATCTGATCCGGAATTCAAATTCAAAGTACCGTTCCTCACCGACGTGTCCTGGGCACAAGGCCCATGATAGCCCAGTCGGGCGGATGCAACCTGGGTTTGGGTACAAGGCTATACCAAGTTGTAATTCGATCGTGCAAACAAAGGGCACAAGGCCCGGATTGGCAAATACATCCAGCGTTTTAGGTTTACGCCGCCTTCATCCGAGCAACAATCCCTCTCTGTGTGTGTCCTCGCCGTCGCCACAGGAACGACGTACCTCTGCGTCGGTTCTCATGGCGGGAAGGGGCGCGCCAGGCGGGGGCTACCCATCTAACGGAGGAGACAACTACGGCAATCAGCAAAACGGAGGACAAGGCTTCCGACGTGGTGGTTTCAATGGTGGGCGTGATGACCGGGGTTTCATTGCCAGAGATGGAGTGCAGGATAGGCAGATGGGCAGGTATGGCAATGGCGGACAGGGTTCACAAGGGTACCCACAGCAGAATTTCAGGGCCTCGGGGCCAAGCAACTTTGAGCGTGGCGAGGGCAGTGGAGCCATGCAGCCTGATCGCAGGACCAATTTCGATCAGCGTGGTACGCAGCAAGGTGAATTCAGAGGTAATTTCGGCAACTATAATGAAGGTTCTTACGAGAGAAACAGTAGAAATTACCAAGGTAACATGACCTACAACAATAATCAGAGGTATAGGAATAACCATGGCAATTTCGGGACCGCCGGACAAGGTCGTGGCGGCGCTCAGGGGAGGGGCCGAGTCACTAACCATGGTGGAAGAGCTCATCTAGGTGGGCAAGTTGATGTCAATAGCAATGCAAGCATGGAGCTGGAACAACAGGGGTGGCGACGGCACAAACAGCGGTATATAAACCAAAAGAAACAGACAAGTCTGATGAACAAAGAATGACTCAAGAGGCTGCCAATGTTGTTGCTCCGGTACAGCAAGGAAAAGCGAAAAATAAACATGATAAAACCCTTTGTTTCAGATGTGGTTTTACAGGTCATATTGGAGATGAATGCAAAGCAATTCTATGTGTTTATTGTGACTCGGCCTTCCATGGGGATGACGCCTGCCCCTTGCCAAAAATGAAGAAACCTACAGCTACTTTGTACGGGATGGCAAGGGAGTGCTTAATGTACTTCAAGGTAGACAAATCAGATAACCTGCGTCTGAAGAATGAGACTGGAAAAGTTGGGAGGATCAAAGTCTCAGGTGGGAAATTGTCAGCTCCTCAAGTTTTGAAAGAGCTTGACTGGTTGGTTCCAGGAGATCATGCTTGGGAGATTTATCCTGCAGGGGACTCAGCTTTTAGAGTGGTATTTCCAACCAAGGCCGATTTATCTAGGTTAAAGAGAATCAAGTGTATTGAGGTTGAAGGGACAGAAATTTCTATGCATTTTGAGGACTGGAGTTCTAAGATGTTTGACAAATGGGGTTTATATGATATTTGGGTGCGTATCTCTGGCTGCCCTGAGACTCTGTGCCGAGATTATTTGGCCCTTTTTGTAGTTGGCTCGTTGATTGGGGAGGCTAAGGAGATTGACATGCGATTCACTCGTGAGCATGGTATCGTGAGGGCACGAATTGATTGTGCTAATCCGGAGGGGATACCACGATCGGTTGATTTTTCATATGAGGGAGAAGGGTATGGTGTTCTCTTTGATCTCGAAGCTGAGGATGGTTCCATTGTAGCTGCAGGGGATTTCATGATGCATGATCCGAGTGCAGGAGGTGGAAACAGTGGGAAAGATAAGGAAAATCAAAGACAAAAGAAATTGACGGAAGAGAATCTTGATAATGGCCGTGATGCAACCAAGAAAGATCAGGAGAAGGAAAATAAAACACAAGACATGGAGACGGACGACAAGTCTTCCGAACCCAAAGATCACATTCAATTTGGGACCATACCATCTCCATCTAGGCTTGAAGTTCACATGGACAATTCTATTCAGACTGAACAACCACCTTCTATTCAGTTTGGTTCTATTGATTTCTCTCCTTCTCCGAATGTGAAGGCGGTCCGCACGTGTGTATCAGCGCCAAGACGCCTCTGGAGTGACAGGGTGGAAGACGATGAGGAGAGCTTGCCCTCCCCTTTGGCTGCTTCGGTTCCTACCCGACGTCCGACACCTCAGCAGTTCACAGAGCACCGGTTTGTTGTGCCACAGAGGTCAGCATCACCTGCAGCGAAAGATGTTGTGCCAGAAGTTAGCCCGGTTTCCCCTGCAGCTGTTGCGAGCAGCAGTACATTCGATGATCACATGGTGCGGGCTGAGGAGCAAAAGGTGGCTGACGTGCATGGTTCGGTGGTTGATGACTTTGCGACCCCTCCGTCGACATCACCAACTGCGACCCCTCCATCGCCATCACCAGTGAGGTTAGCCGTGGAAGGTTCGGCTGTTTCACCTCGTACGCCAGTTGATAACACCACCCTCCTGGCTCAGTTTCTCCAACCTGTCAAGGGACAGGGGTTTTCTTGGGTGGAAGATTTTCTCGGGAAGAGATTATTGCTTACGGTGGTATTTCGGAGGCTCGGGCAAAGGAGGTGCGATCAAGTTCGCGTGTTCGAGCTCAAGCTAATGCTGATGACACACAGTTGGCAAGGGCCCAAAGGAGGGCTCAGGAGCGTGATGATTTCGGGACTCCAGGTACTTCATCCGTTTCTAAATTTACAGTTGCTTCTTTTTCAGATGACGTTGTTATTGCTAGAGCCACGAGCTTGGGGTTTCGTTGGGGAGTTCTCCTAATCAAGTTTTGTCTTCATAGCAAACATTAAAGAAACTGATTTAAATCGTACGTTTGTAATGCTTAAGAAAAAAGAGGAACAAGCAAAACAACCTGTTTCTTTGGGTAAGAGAGTTATTGATGAAGCACTCGATTTGACTTCTGATCTGGTGGAAAAGGGGTTATCTGACTCCGAAGGTCACAAGGACCTCCACTCCACGGATATTAAGAAAAAAAGAGTTTATACCAAAAGAAAATACGACCATTCTTCGGTCAGACGTAGTATCCGTTTAAAACTGAAATCTAAGTAATGGTGAAAGGTTGCTTTTGGAATAGTGGGGGGTTTAGGGACACAGCAAAGCATATGGTTGTTTCGGACACGATTAGAGAGTTCAAGCTTGATTTTTTCGCTGTACTAGAAACTGGTAGGGACAACTTTAGTGCACCTTTCCTAGGAAAGTTGGCAGGGGGTTTTGACTACATTTGGTATTGTTTACCTCCACAAGGGAGGTCAGGAGGGATTTTAGTTGGTTTCAATGCACAAACAATTAAGGTTAAAGACATCACCCCTGGGGACAGATGTGTAAAGTTTCATCTAGTCTCTCGTTCTGATAATTTCGAGTGGGTCATGGTGGCTGTTTATGGTGAGGCTCAAGATGCACAAAAGAGTGAATTCCTAGCCGAGTTGGTTCGTATTTGTGAAGTTGAAACTCTACCAATTTTGGTGGGAGGTGACTTCAATATAATCAGGAGACAAAGTGAAAAAAATAATGACAATTATAATGACAGATGTCCTTTTATTTTCAATGCAATCATCGAAAGCCTTGACCTAAGAGAAATAGATCTCTCCGGTCGACAATACACTTGGGCAAATCGTAGACCCAATCCTACATATGAAAAATTAGATAGAATTCTGACCAGTGTGTCCTGGGAACAGAAATTCCCGTTAGTGAGTGTTCGAGCTTTAACTAGGGCAGGTTCGGATCACACACCTTTACTCATTGACTCAGGAGAACAAGCTCACCTGGGGAATAAAACACATTTTTCTTTCGAGCTCTCTTGGCTAAAAAAAGAGGGTTTTACCGAAATGGTGGCTAAGGAGTGGAATTTGGTATCGGTTGGTAACTCACCTTTGGAGATATGGCAAAACAAGATTCGCCATCTTCGTGCTTTTCTTCGAGGTTGGGCAAAAAATATTAGTAGTGTCTATAAGAAGGAGAAAGAAAGACTTCTCAATCTTATAGATTTACTTGATGTCAAGGCCGAAACCACAACTCTAAATGCTGATGAGAGGGAGTCCCTCAGGAAAGCAAACGATGAACTAGCCCTTCTAAGAAGAGATGAAGAGGCTAAGTGGGCACAACGAGCTAAAGTGAAACACATTCAAGAAGGGGGTGATAACACTAAATATTTTCATTTAATTGCGAATGGGAAACATAGACGGAAACGAATCTTTCAGCTAGAGCAAGAGGAGGGTACTATAATAGGGCAAGAAAATATCAAGAATTATATAACGACCTTTTATAAGAAACTTTTTGGAAACTCGGCCCAGCATTCGGTCACACTAGTGGAGACCGAATTGCTGACATACCACAAATTTCGAATGAGGAAAATAATATTCTTACAGCCGACTTTATAGAAAAGGAGGTGTACGATGCGATTATGCAAATGGAGAAGAACAAGGCACCTGGACCAGATGGGTTCCCTGCTGAGTTCTATCAGAAGTTCTGGGGTACTATTAAAGTTGACTTAATGAACTTGTTTAAAGCCTTCCAGACTGGTGACTTGCCGTTATACCGACTGAACTATGGCAACATTATTCTGCTGCCAAAGAAAGAAAATGCGATTCAGATACAACAATACCGACCTATTTGCCTACTCAATGTTAGTTTTAAGATTTTCACCAAGGTGGGAACAAATAGAATTACTGAGGTGGCACATAAGGTGATTAGACCAACTCAAACTGCTTTTATGCCTGGTAGACATATCCTGGAGGGAGTGCTAATTCTCCATGAGACAATCCATGAACTTCATAGGAAGAAAATGGATGGGGTCTTACTAAAAATTGACTTTGAAAAAGCGTATGATAAAGTTCAATGGCCTTTTTTACAACAAGTGTTGCGAATGAAAGGTTTTGATCCAAAATGGTGTAAATGGATAGAAAATTTTGTCAGCCGAGGGAGTGTGGGTATTAAAGTAAATGATGATTTAGGTCATTACTTTCAAACTCAAAAAGGTTTAAGACAGGGTGATCCTTTGTCACCGATTCTATTCAATATTGTCGCTGACATGCTAGCTATTATGATTGCAAGGGCCAAGGAAGATGGTCAAGTAGATGGACTGATACCTCATCTAGTAGATGGGGGGGGGGGGGGTATCTATTCTTCAGTACGCTGACGACACAATTTTGTTTATGAACACGATCTAGAAAAGGCACTTAACATGAAACTTATCCTTTGTATTTTTGAACAATTATCCGGCTTAAAAATAAATTTCAACAAAAGTGAGCTCTTTTGTTTCGGGAAAGCGAAGGAAGTTGAGGACCAATATAGATTGCTTTTCGGTTGTGAATCTGGGTCATATCCTTTTAAGTATTTGGGTATCCTGATACATTTCCGCAGATTAAAAAATAGTGAATGGAAAATGATTGAAGATCGTTTTGAGAAGAAACTGGCGAGTTGGGCTGGTAAATTATTATCCTACGGCGATCGGCTTATTCTGATTAATTCAGTTCTAACAAGCATGCCTATGTTTATGTTATCTTTCTTTGAAGTACCCATAGGGGTTCGGAAAAGACTAGATTATTTTAGGTCGAGGTTTTTTTGGCAAAGCGATGGTCATAAACGAAAGTATAGACTAACTAAGTGGAACTTAATGTGCAGACCAAAAGATCAAGGGGGCTTGGGGATAGAGGTTCTAGAGATTAAAAATAGAGCCTTACTCAGCAAATGGCTGTTTAAAATTTTGTCTGAAGATGGTGGTGTGTGGCATGAGCTAATTCATAATAAATACCTGCATTCGAAATCGTTATCCCAAGTACAGAGTAAACCAAATGACTCACCCTTTTGGAAGGGGTTAATGAAGGTCAAAGATGATTTTTTTGAACGGGGTTCTTTTGAGGTAGGGAATGGAGAGTCAACTCGGTTCTGGGAAGATACCTGGCTCGGGGACAAGCCTCTTGCTAGTCAGTATCCATCCCTTTACAACATCGTCTATCGAAAAAAAGTTACGGTAGCTGATGTTATGTCCCAAGCGCCCCTCCAAACTTAGGTTTTAGGAGGGCGTTGACGGGGTAAGTGGACGAAATGGCTGCATTTGGTTGATCGTCTTATGCAAATTAAAGTTACGAATCAGCAGGATGTTTTTAAGTGGGGACTCACAAATTCTGGTGTTTTTACGGTGAAATCCTTGTACTTAGATTTCATGAGTGATCATAAAAGATTTCTTCGTAAATTTATATGGAAAATGAAAGTACCTCTCAAAATCAAGATTTTTATGTGGTTCTTATATCGTAAGGTGATTCTCACAAAAGATAATTTAGCCAAACGTAATTGGGATGGATGTAAGAAATGTTGTTTTTGTGATCAAGACGAAACAATTCAACATTTATTTTTTTCTTGCCCTCTGGCAAAAATGACTTGGCGCATCGTGCTCATGGCTTTTAATATTAAACCACCAAATGACACAAGTAACTTGTTTGCAATTGGTTACGAGGGGTATCTAAAACTGAGAAGGTTCAGATCCGAGTTGGTGTTTGTGCCTTGCTTTGGGCCTTGTGGAATGTTCGTAATGATTATATTTTTAACAGAGCAAAGAAAACTTCATTTATGAAGGTTATCCCGATGGCTACTCATCGGATCCGTACGTGGTCCTACCTACAGTCAACGGAGAAGAGTGGCGCAATGGATTTTGGGTGCAGCCGCCTGGAATCGGTCGCGTCGGATCTATTTTCCCAGTTCAGCTGGCGTTCTGATTTGAGGATAACATGTTGATGCAGAGTCATTCCTTGTTGTCCTTCTTTTTAAGTGGCTGATTCATGTTGCCACTCTTCGCGATCCTTGATGTAATTCGATTGTAACGTTGAGACTTCTTATTAATAAAAATAAAAGCCGCATGCATCACTCGATGCAGAGGCTGGGGCTCCCCCTTTTTCTAAAAAATGTAATATGCAAAAATGATAGTTATGTTATGTAAAATGGGAGGGGCTTATAGACGAGGGAGGCAATTTGGCGCCCGAGCACACCTAGTCCCGAAATCTGGAGCGTGGAAATACCTTCGAGATTGTGTTCCTGGTCTTTGTCGGCATGTGCTTGGTTGCAGTAAAAACTGGGGGCTGCGGTGAATGTCATCGGCCAGCCTATACTGTAGAGCACATTTATGACCCGGTGGTCCAGGTTTGTGTGCGGCGGCGTCCCTCTCCGTGACGGCCTTGGCCTCGAGCATCCAGACTATCCTCGGCATGGCGTCTCCGACCTCCTTGCTGGCCTTGCCGACGTTGCACAGTTCCGCCAGCGCCATGGCAGCCTCCGTGCGGGTGCTGGACTTGTCGCTGCCCAGCGCGGCCACGACGTGGCTGACGAAGCTAGCCGAGACGGCTATCTCGGCGATGTAGCGGAAGGACGCCATGTTCCGGAGGAGCCCGAACGCCGGAGGCAGGCCCGGTTCGTCGCCGCGGCAGGACTCCAAGAAGTCCTTGACGCAGCCGAGCGCGCCTTCTTGGAAAGCCTCGACCTTTAGCATCTGGCCCTCGTCGCCGTCGCTGGCCGTCAGGTTCTGGAGGCAGCCGAGCGCGAGCTCCTGCGCCCGGGCGTGCCGAGCGAGGCGAGCTGCACGAGTAAGGGGAATGCGCCCTCGTCGCGGAACGCGGACAGCAGGTCCGGGAAACCGGCGATGTTCCGGAGCACGCTCGCGGCGGCAGCCTGCGACGCGGGTGCCGGCGGCGCAGGCCACGAGGAGCGCGGCCACGCCGCCGCGCGACGCGACGGCTGCCGCTGCATCACGCGACGAGGCGGTGAGCGGTTCCAGAGCGAGGCATGCCTGCTCGGCGCTGGCTCCGCCGGCTTCCAGGGCGCGACAGAGATGGGGTACGCGAAGGCGACGAGCACGAACACGGCCTTGTCGCGTGAGGCGGGTAGGAGGTCGCCGGAGTCGAGCATCGCTGTGACCGCGGAGACGGCGACGGCGGAGGATGACGTCGGGAGGGAGCCGACGGACTCGGCGAGCGAGTCCAGCTGTGTGATCCTGGCTCAGGGCTTAATAGGATTGATAGGATACTCATATTAACAAGTTGCAACTTCTTTTCCGGAAGCTCATCTGAAAAGAACTCCGAGGTTAAGCATGCTTGGCCCGGAGCGATTTGAGGATGGGTGACCGACCAGGAAGTCCTTCCCGGGTGTGCACGAGTGAGGACAAATTGCACAGAAAAGACTAGTGTTGATCTGTGGGGCCAGTCTAGAGATCCTAGAGAGCTGCCAGGGGTGACAGGCCCGGTCCGGGGTTGGGCCGGGGTGTTACATTTGGTATCAGAGCCGACCCTCGCGGTTACACGGGCGTGTGCGGGTCAGGGGCGCGGACATGTGGGACATGTGCCGGCACTGGACGCACAGACGGGTGCCAAGGGGGGAAGTTCCTGGACTGGGGGTTGACCGACGAGGGCGTCGGTCTTCTAAGGGGGGAAGGATGTGAGATCCTGGCTCAGGGCTTAATAGGATTGATAAGATACTCATATTAACAAGTTGTAATTTCTTTTCCGGAAACTCATCTGAAAATAACTCCGAGGTTAAGCGTGCTTGGCCCGGGAGCGATTTGAGGATGGGTGACCGACCGGAAGTCCTTCCAGGTGCGCACGAGTGAGGACAAATGCGCAGAAAAGACTAGTATTGATCTGTGGGGCCAGTCTAGAGATGCTAGAGAGCTGCCAGGGTGACAGGCCCGGTCCGGGGGTGGGCCAGGGTGTTACACCAGCGCCGCGGCACGGGAAACGGCGGAGCTCGAGATGGGGATAAGATCGAGCCAAGCTCCTTCCGGCATCAGTTCCGGGCCTTCCGCACGTTTTGGCGTCACCACATCATTTAATTCTGGAACACTGTGCGTCGCGGGACAGGTTTTACCGTAGTAAAAAAATTCTGATGGGTCGCCTTGACACAAATCCCGATGAGCTTGGAGGGACAGGATTTCCAGGGTATGTGTGCTCGGGAGCCAAATTGGATTTCCGCTTATAGACGCCTTATCTATACCTAATCTATACCTAATAATAAAAGCATTAAGGTTTCTTGTGATACGTCATTTTTATTTCCGATTTTACCCCTGTGTTCTCAGAAATATTACCCACCACTGCCACCCATAAGTCATACCGGTTTCGTTTTTTTTCTTTCCCCGTCGTTTACCTTTTTCGTACGTCCGTCCGTTCCGTTGCGCTTAGGATTCCCTTCAACGTTAGGATAGTGAATCCTGTTAGAGATAGACATGGTTTTTTTATGCCGAACCGTACACATCATGTAATACGTACTCTATACGATTTCCTTTACGTGCCTTTGCACCTGATATATAATACGAGACCAGAGCTGCTCGATCGATTGCATCGAGTACACAAATTGCATCGATCAAATTTCTGAGGTTTATTCGTCGAGGTTCCATCGGGATGAATTTGGGAGGCAACGCGCTCGCAGGTCAGCATCCGCCGAGCTGGGTCGAGGAGGCGGCCGTGGAGCTGGGCCGCGAGCCCGCGACCACGTTTTCGTCCACCGTTTCGTCCTCGAGTGCGAGCGCGCTGGACCGCGGCGAGTTGAGGACGGCGGCATCGGGCGTATCTTGGCTGCATGTTGCCTTGATCTGGTCGCGTCGAGACCAACAAGTCGACGATGCGATGGAGGAAATCGCCGCGTGCTTCTGGAATCGGGCCATCCCTTCCTCGGACGGTCTATGCGCGTATTACAGGGATGTGGAGGCACTCGAGAGTCGAGACCGTCCGTTCCACGTTCTAACCCGAGAAACAGCCAGATATTTGATCAGCCCGCGACCCTGCGTGGGCGATGCACTTCCTTGCCGACCTGCGCCAGCCGGCACCGCAGTCTCCGTCGCAAGACGGCGAACGGGGAATCAAACGAACAACAACGTCAATCGCTGCCCCTAACTAGCTCTTCCCTGAATCTAAGGTGCATGTACGTCGTCGCCGTCAAGAACAAAACCAGCGGGCACCTTTCACCTTGATTCGGAAGTGTCCAATGACTGGGACGGAGGACGGCGCCTGGCTGCCTGCCATGGATGATGTGCCCCAGGACCACTGCCGCAGTGCCGCGTCGCTTTGGTGAACGGAGCCTCCCTCCGGCGTGCGCGCCACCTGACTCCGGTACCCGGTCGTCGCATGCAGTTCCGCCCTCTCGTCAGGCCAGCGACGAGTATGACGACGTAGCTCACTCGGGCCGTGTGGGCGACAACTCCTCCCTTCTAACCGTCGCATGCGCTTGTTCGTCGCCTGCAGATGATGCTTTGTTGCTCCTCCATCACCAGACGCTGCTCATGGCCCCAACAGCCGCTATTTGTGGAGCTTGAATTTGCAGTTGAAGAGATATTAGACTCTCGATATAATAATAGCTCCTTGCACTTGGTGAATTAACTGGGATGGTAATTTAGATATTGAGTTTGAACAATTACGGATCGAGGTCAGCTATTCCATGCTTTTATAATTGAAGTGTGACACACATGCACTTTTTAATATTTAGGACGATGCTTTGAGGAATGTTTCACTAAGAGAGAGAGAATAGCTCATTGATGCAAACCATATGATTGGAAAATTAGGCTTGAAAAGTGTGATTTTTTGTGCAACGCACAATAGCTTTTGTCTTTTTCCACGCCGTCGGAGGAAGAGGCGTTAGGGAAGCATATAGGTAGATGGTGTCAATGGAGGGGAAGCACAATACATGTGACGCTGCGACAAATCCGGACATCATTTGAGAATCCGCATAAGAATAGATAGTCACAAGGAGAATTCGTTAAGTTGATTTTTTCTCCCGTTGCAACGCACGGGCATGTTTCCTAGTAATATAATAAAAAGGAAGGATGGCTTCTTGTGGTACGTCATTTTTTTTTTCCGGTTTTTGCCCTCCCACCAAATCATATAATACGCACTGATGCCACCGTAATAAAGGAAGGAACGTTTCTTCCTTGGTCCGTTTCGTCCGTCGTTTCGTTTCATACGTCGCCAATCTGTCGTACTCCTACCAAAGTTTGTTTGCGGGATAAAAAACGATTCCGTCTCCAAATCAAAGAAGGTTTTCTCTCATACTAACCATCCGATGTGATGTCCAAGTCCAGACACGGCAACAGAGTCCGGCACGAACACGATCGACACTGTCCTCAAATAGCCGGCACGCGTGATCGATCAAACACCCGCCCGGCAACGATGACGAGGAGCGACAACGAGCCGGACGAGAACGACGTTGGGCTATTCGAGAAGGCCACACCGTCGGCGACTCGCAATGGCCGGCAATGATGACGAGGAGCGACAACGAGCCGGACGAGAACGACGTCAGGCTGCACCAGAAGGCCACACCGTCGACGACTCGCCAGTCGCCATGACCAGCGATATCGACTACGAAGATGAGAACGAGTAGGGATTGGAGCCGTACGAGGACGACGCCGGGCTGCTCGAGAGGCCACGCCGCCACCGATGGGAGCAATGGCAAGCGACAACGACTACGACTACTGCGAGGAAGACAAGGACGAGCAGGGATTGGAGCCGGAGTGCCGGACGATGACGATGTGGCGGCGGTGCCTGCACGATAAAGGGCAGCGCTGCGTGCTGGATAGGCTTTCGCGCCGAGACTGATGTCCGCCTGTGTCGACGGTTGGCCACTTCGTCGTGCGCCGTTACAGCCGTCCCCGCATGCAGCTGACTACCGGTCCATGTCCCCCACGTCGGGTAGTACATCCACGTTGAAGGAATCGGGCCGGGACGCTTCCAGTCGTGGACTCGTGGGCACCGTCCTCATCTTCCCGGCCTCCGGCCATGGCCATCGATCCCAGACTTCCTCGACCGCGTCAAGGCGCAGGTGGGTGACACTGATGCTGGCCACGGTCGATGCTGCCTATATCTCCGCGGTGTCCCGTCGTTACGCCAAGAGATGCTACCCTCCTCCTCCTGCGCGGCCCTCCGCCTACCTCCTGTGCCGCGATCTTCCCTGCGCGCCGCCCAGCTCGGGCCCCTGGCGGATTCCATCGCGTACTGCGTTATACCGTGGCAGCGGCGACCTGATTTGCAAACAATACCTCGCGGCAGGATGCCATCCATCTGTTCCAGGCCGCCGCCGCGGCCCCGTCGTCGGCAGCCATGGTCTCATCTCCCATGGAAAAATGAAGAATCACAAAACACTGCACAGTTGGCAGCCATGGTTTCCATGAGCTTGATCTTATCCGTCTGGTGGCACGCGAGGGGCGCAAAGTTGGTCGGCGTGGAGACGAGGTGGATCGGAGACCGAACTGGTGAGGCTCTTGGCCAGCTCGAGGAAGGAGTTGATGTGGCCGTGCGCCAGTCACGGGAACATGACGACATGCATGCCCTCACGCTCTGCCTGGCTGGCTGCGCCAGCCATGGTGATCGATCGGTCGGGCGGGCGGTCGAAGAGTTAGCAGTGCCCAGCTAAGGATTCTTCTACGGACGGTGTGATCTGCGCGTCGTCCTCGCGCACCTCTGCCCGTTTGATCCGGTGCCGGCCATCGCCATCTTCCTCTCGGCGTTCCGCCACGCGATGGCCTAAGTTTGCCGCGCAGGAGTACATGCTTACCAAAGACGACGACACGCCATTGCAGACCTTCGACGCCGAGATGCCAGCGACACCGTGAAATCTCAGGTGTAAGATTGCGTCGTAGGTTTGCTGAACAAGTTCAGTGATTTCACGAGTTTCTGCCCTAACGAAGCTGATGGGGGCGCCATGCTCCCGAGACGGCATGCAGCAGCGATAGCCAGCTTCAGCAGGAGCTGCATTTTTTGGTCTAAGATATCTCCTAGGTCTGCGGTCTGCCAGGTCTTGGCCAAGCTGGAGATGATGAAATGACATGCAGTGGGTCGGAGAATGGTCTAATCTCGTTTGCAGATGTCGAGTCGGCGTGCCCCCGGGTCCGAATTCTAATCTAAACTCTAAAGACCAAAGTGAGGGTTCTAGAGATATCGCGTTCAGCAACGTCGTCCTTCAAGCAGATAACGTGCCATGATGTAAATGTTTGGATCGGATTTTGCTGGGATAACCAAGCATTTGGTTGATCAAGCCATTCGTAGCGATAACGGCAATGGTAATAGTGGTGACGACAGTAATAATGATGATGCATTTGATCATCATTGATAATAATACTTCAGTTTTGACTCTAAATCATTTTTTTTCTATTGTACCGGACTCCTCTCAAGATCGCTCTACTGAATCAGTTTTGATAGGAAATCATAGGAACGGGAGAGGAAGTGCATGAACCGTAAAGGACATTTGAGTAATGGTTTTTTTTATTGCTATATCTAACTTTTTGTAGAGATATGTACCATCGAGCTAATTTTACTACTGTTTCAACTTGATGGTTATCTGGATAGAAAAATAAAATGATTCTACACGGGTTGATCGAATTTAGGTAAAATTTGGTTGCGCCAACATTTTTCCGACAAAAAATAGTTTTTCACTCCCGTTGCAACGCACGGGCATGTTTCCTAGTAACACGAAATAGAAATAGCTTACGGTGTTTTTGGCAATCCGCAACATGTGGTTTGTCCATATCTCGAAGCATGCGTGTACGTTTCAAGATAGGCCGGGGCGCGTGAGCCCAAGTGGCCATGGCGCGGCAAAGTTCAGATCTCGAAACATGCGTGTACGTTTCAGGATAGGCCGGGACACGTGAGCCCAGGTAGGATTGCGTTTTCGCATCCACGTCCTACAGTCGCCCCGCCCAGCAGCACAACAGCCCTGAACAAACGCTGCCTGCTACCTAATCTTCTTCTCGCCGACGCGAGCGAGCGCGCACACATGGACGCGAGCCAGGGGGTCCTCCTGTCCAGCGCCCTGGTCGGCGCCAGCACGTCGTGGCCCGAGCTGCTCGGCTCCGCACACTGGGACGGCCTCCTCGACCCGCTTGACAACACGCTCCGCCGCCTCGTCCTCCTCTGCGGCGACCTCTGCCAGGTCACCTACGACTCCTTCAACTCCGACGCTCACTCCAAGTACTGCGGCACCTGCCGCTTCTCCAGGGCGACCCTCTTCACCGCACGCAGTTCCAGCCGCGGCCGACGTCGCCGTTGCCGCCAACCTCTACGCCACCGCGGCGACGTCGCTGCCGGCGGGGTTCATGGTGCACTCGCTCTCCCGCGAGGCGTGGAGCAAGGAGTCCAACTGGATAGGCTACGTCGCGGTCTCCACCGACGCCGCCGCCGCCGCCACGGCCAGCGCGTCATCTACGTCGCATTGCGCGGCACCATGCGGAACCTGGAGTGGATTGACGTGCTGATGCTCAACCTGGTCGCCCTCGACGCCATCCTGCCGGACGGCGACCCTGCCCGCGGCCACGCCCGCGTCATGAATGGGTGGTACGTCATGTACACCACACCAACGAGCGGTCGCCCTTCTCCAAGTACAGCGCGCGCGACCAGCTGCTGGCCGCGGTGCAGGAGCTGGTCGCCATGTACAAGGGCGAGAGCCTCAGCATCGTCTGCACACGGCCACAGCCTCGGCGCGTCGCTGGCCACGCTCTGCGCGTTCGACATGGTGGTGAACGGCGTGTCCAAAGTGGACGACGCATACTTCCCGGTCACGGCCATCGTGTTTGGGAGCCCGCAGATCGGGAACCCGAGTTCAAGAAGCGGTTCGACGAGCTGCCCAACCTCCGCGCACTGCACGTAAGGAACAAGCCTGACATCTTTCCACTCTACCCGAGCAACGTTCGTGGCTATGTCAACGTCGGCGACGTGCTCTCCGTCAACTCCAAAAGTCCCCCTACGTGAAGCCCGACACCACCAACGTTGGTGACTACCACAACCTGCAGGGCATCCTGCACACGGTGGCCGGATGGATTGGGGAGACGGCGAGTTCGCGCTGCAGGTGAACCGGAGCATCGCGCTGGTGAACAAGTCGTCGGCCTTCCTCAAGGAGGACAACCTCGTGCCGGAGTCTTGGTGGGTTGAAAAGAACAAGGGGATGGTGCTGGGGCCAACTGGTGACTGGGAGCTCGAGCAGCCTGTGCCTGAGAACTTGCCCGTCCCACCGGTCGTCAACGGTAAGGTCATCGACGACGAAGTCGCCACCACCCCGAGCACCAATAATGAGCCCAAGATACCAGAGAGGGCAAGAAAAATGCCAGGGAACCAAGTACCTACCTGCATGCTTTGGAGGGGTTAATTAGTTTGTGAATAAGTGAATGATTAAACGATCCCGTCATTTACCTTTTTTTTTGCAGTTGGTAATAGTGGCCTGTGATGTGATCTGTTGGCACAAACATTGATGTGTGGTCTATCGTAATACCGTGGTTTAGGCCTGTTTGTACCACAGAACTCTCGTGACTGCATAGCTAATACTGAAACGATTAATATTCTATCAAGAAAAACCTTTACAGGTTGTATCTGAAGTCTACGAGAAAATAACAGGCAACCATGCCAATTAGTGTCGAGACCATGAACCTTTTGTTTTTTGCAAAAAGAGATCATATACCTGACTTGTCAACTCCGAAACAACAAACGACCATTTGGTTGAAGGAGGCTAGCCGGCCTAAGAGCACGTACAACGGGGCGCTAAGAGGAGGAGCTAGGAAAAGAAATCCACTCGTTTTGGCAGTTGCCATGTAAATACTGGCATTTTTTTCAGCACCGAAGACAAAACAAGCGCCCGACGCTTGCAAAATACACTAAAAATTCTACCTGTAGCGTCCGACGCTTGCGTTTTGACTTTTATAGCGCCTGCCTAAGCGTTGCCCAGTGTACATGCCCTAAAAAGGAGGCGCTAGGAAAAGAATCCCACTCATTTGGCAGTTGCCATGTAAATCTTGGCCTCTTTTCAGCACCGACGCCAAAACAAGCGCCCGACGCTTACAAAATACACTAAAAATTCTGCATGTAACGTCCGACGTTTGCGGTTTGACTTTTATAGTGTCTGCCTAAGCGTTGCCCAGTGTACATGCCCTAAGACGCACAAGGCGAGGCCATGACGGGACATGTGATGAGCCTAATCCAAACATCAAAACAATCAAATTTTGGATTCCAGAATTATTAGAAGGTTTGACCCACCTATTTGCATGACTAGATACATTGTGTATATTATAAATGTTTTACTCTAAATATAATATATCTAATTGTGTGTTATTACAACTATGTGTGCGTGTATATTGGCATGCTATGTTTATACCTTTTCAGTACTCGCTTAAAAAATTATGAAAAACTTCATTGAGGTCGCTATGTAGTATTAGACTAGTCACAATGGGGAGTAACATAGGAGTAACATCAGTGTCACATAGGCAAAAAACCTGATGTGACGGGTAATTAATGAGCAGAGAGATGGTTGTGGTAACTAGCTATGTTACCATAACATCACACATTTCAAGGCAAGATGAGTGTATAACCTATTAAATATGACACTACAAAAATGTTACTCCCCCACTATGGAGGTAGTAACTTAAAGTAGTAACATATGCATGTTACTAGTCTAAGTTACTCCCCATTGTGACTAGTCTTACATTTCACCCATGCCTTGTCTCGTGAATGTATCCATGTTGGCCGCTTTATTTTATTTTTGATGGAACTTCGTGAGATGGCAGGAGACTCCTGCATTCATATAGATAGCGAAACTTCCTCTAAAAATTCAAAGTTTTCTTGTGGCAGACCTTTAGAAATGCAACTCTTATTCGAGATAATATGCGTAAAAAAAGTGGCCCGACAGCCCGATATGTTCTTTTTGCAATCAAGTTGAGACTGCCAATCATCTTTTCTTTACATGTCCTGTTGCTAAAGTTACTTGGGGGATCTTGGGTCGTGCTATTGGGCCCTCTCACCGACCTAGAAATTTGTGGCAATGTATTGCATGGTTTTATGCATTTCTTTCGGGTGGGGAAAAATTCTTCATGGTTGGTTTAGCCGTTGTATGCTGGTCTATCTGGGTTACTCGTAACAAAATCACTTTTGAGAACCATGTGACGCGGTCCTCTTTTGAGGTTATCTTCATGGTGTGTTTGTTCTTATTCTACTGGCCAGGGTTGCAGGCCGGGACAACCTTGATGATATTGCAGATGGTGCCAAGAAGGTGATGAAGCTGGCGGCCGACCTGGCGAGAGGAACTCAGCGTCGAGAGAACCACCCTGGTGCATCTATTGGAGAGTGATCAAGTGGATGGAGAAGCTCCGAATGACTTTCTGGAAGCAACTGCAAAAGTTAGAAGAATGCTCGTGGATGTGGCTTCCTTTCTGTTGGCTTAGATGGTTTGGTCTTATACTGGCTTTTTGCTAGATCTGATGTAACATGGTTCCTGGTAGGACTAGAATTGATGGTGGTAACATGTTTTTGCCCTGCAGGGATGCTCGAGATCGAGCATTCTCAGCGGGTTTCATGTTAGATGCCCCAACCTGCTCCCCCCCCCCCCCCCCCCCCACACACTGGCTTTTTGCTAGATCCGATGTAACATGGTTCCTGGTAGGACTAGAATTGATGGTGGTAACATGTTTTTGCCCTGCAGGGACGCTCGAGATCGAGCATTCTCAGCGGGTTTCATGTTAGATGCCCCAACCTGCTCCCCCCCCCCCCCCCCCCCCAAAACCCTCTCATCATTCTTTCTTCCTTTCTCTCTGCTACGCAGTCTGATACTTGTAATAGAGAACTCTGTATTTCCGTTATTTTGACAACGGAAAGAGGGCTAGCCCGGTTGGAAAAAAATCATATAGATAAATAAAAAAGGAAACTTAGAGTGGCCCGATTTATGGGGTTGACCAAAATCCAGGCATGGGATGGTTGATCAAAGGACAATGGTTGGTCAAAGGAAAATCGCGCAAAACCCTCGAAATGGGACACATAACCTAGCTAACTAGGCCACTCCCGAAGTAGGCAATTACAACTATGTCAACTAAAGTTTCAGGAATCCAGATATGGATTACCTTTTTGCGTATCGAGTTTAAGTAGAGACCAACCTCTGTCGAATATACAATGTTGAGCTTTAAGTTTCTCGCGTATGTTTTTCTTGCTCGAGGAGGATCTAAGATTAAGCTTGGGAGTTTGATTTCAACATTGGTATTCTCGGTATATTTACCACATTACCCTATAATTATTTAGTATTGATTAATTAATGGTAAATATTCACAATTATTTCTTTATGGTATGTTTGCAAAAATTGGATGCGAAATCTGAGAAACGCAACACACGCTGTCGAGGGGATCTACAATGGAGCATTTCCATAATTGACACATCATCAGGTGACCATCCAGTGGACTGGCGAACATTGGTAGGACAGCTACCAGCGGTCGTACCAGGTGTCGATGGTTGTGTCTTATCAAAACAAGCATATTTCATGAATGCATCGAGACGATCAAACACACACACGGAGAAGAAATCATTTGCCAATAAAGTATTCCTCCTCCAACTTACACCCATTCCACCATAGCCTTGTACTCTTCTATTAGAATTTTCCATTGGCACTACTGTAAGATTTTTTTTTCATCAATCTTGAGTAGAAATTTTAATGAATTGTATGATTGCCATGTGCCGCCCACAAATGAAACAAGGACATGATTCATTGTTCGCTGAATATATTAAGTTACCATTCTTATGTGGTTGTTCTTGTGTCTCCCCACACACTTAGAACTCATGGTACTAGACTCCTCCTACACACCTGCTGATGACGTTGCTCGATTGGGATGGATTCGACATTGAATAAAAGAAAGAAATTGTGGGAGGGGGAGAAGATGACTATGACACTTGGACCCCACTATAAGTGAGAGTGACCTGTAATCCTTATCTGGATCGTTGCTTTCCATGTGCATCAATCAATTTCAGGGTTCGATTTAGAATGGGATTTGATAATTCATGTTGCAAACGACAGAGATTTCGATTTTAGGGTTCAATCCGCCGGACCCCTACAAGTTTAAGTTGGATTTTTTTCCCCTTTGATATCGCTACTACAAATAAACGACAGCTCCGTAGTACGCCGGCGCTAATGTTAAAAGGAGCTGCTCTTCGTGTCGCTTGCGTTGTACCGCACTCTCAGGTGCGTCGTGCAACTCGTTACTCGTGTACTTACTCTGCTCGATCGTGCTCGTGGCTTCGCAGTTCATGAGGGAACCCAAAAACACCAGTGACCACAACCGACCAGTATGAAACGTTGGCGAGGGGCGCGCGCGCGCGGCAGGCGACGATGGTGACAAAGAAGCCTCGGATTGTTATAGTGGGAGCCGGCATAGCCGGGCTGTCGGCGGCGCAGCAGCTGTGCGGCCCGGGCCGGGACAAGTTCGAGGTTGTGGTGGCGGAGAGCGGCAGCCGAGCCGGCGGCCGTGTATTCACGTCGGAGTTCGCCGGCCACCGGGTCGAGATGGGCACTACGTGGGTGCAGGGCGTGGTCGGGAGCCCCGTGCACGCGCTGGCGCACGACGCGGGCGCGCTCCACGATGATGCCGCCGACCTCCCGTACGAGCGCATGGACGGCGGGTTCCCCGACCGCGTGCTGACCGTCGCCGAGGGTGGCAACGTCGTCGACGCCGATACGGTGGCCAAGCCGATCGAGGACCTGTACAGGGGCATGATGGACGCCGCTCGCGCCGGCGACGCTGACGGCGGAGGAGGCGTGGAGGAGTACCTGCGGCGCGGTCTGCGAGCGTACCAGGCGGCGCGCCCCAGCGGGAGCAAGGAGCTGGAGGAGGTCGAGGAGGCGCTGCTCGCCATGCACATCAACCGGGAACGGACGGACACCTCCGCGAACGACCTCGGTGACCTCGACCTCGCCGCCGAGGGAGAGTACCGCGACTTCCCCGGAGACCACGTCACGATCCCTGGTGGGTACACCCGCGTGGTAGACCACCTCGTGGCCGCGCTCCCGCCCGACACCGTCCGCTTCGGTCTCCAACTCCGCCGTATCGACTGGAACGAAACCCCGGTGCGCCTCCACTTCGCCGACGGAGCGACGACGCTCACCGCCGATCACGTCATCCTCACGGTCTCTCTGGGTATCCTTAAGGCCAGTATGGGCGGCAAAGACGTGTCTGCCCCGGGCGCTATCGCCTTCGACCCGCCGCTGCCACAGTTCAAGCGCGAGGCCGTCGCGCGGCTGGGCTTCGGTGTTGTCAACAAGCTGTTCATCGAGGTGGAAGCCATGGAGGCGCCGGAACGGAAGGCGGCACCGAGCAGCTTGCCAGGGCGGCGGCGCCGGCTTTCCCGTTCCTGCACATGGCCTTCGTCGGGCACGGGGGGAAGATCCCGTGGTGGATGCACGGCACTGAGTCGATCTGCCCCGTCCACGCCGGCTCCAGCGTGGCGCTCGCGTGGTTCGCCGGGCGGGAGGCCGCACACCTCGAGTCCCTCCCCGACGACGACGTCATCCGCGCGGTGCAGGCGACGCTGGACTCGTTCCTCCCGGGGCCACCGCGCAGCCGCAGCGGGGCAGCGGCGAGGGCACCGTCACGGTGGAGGGCGAAGAGGATCAAGAGGAGCGGGTGGGCCGCGAACCCGCTGTTCCTCGGGTCCTACAGCTACGTCGCCGTCGGATCGAGCGGAGAGGACATCGATCGGATGGCTGAGCCACTGCCACGCAGAACGGAGGCTGGTCGGACGCCGCTGCGGGTGCTGTTCGCCGGCGAGGCGACGCACCGGACGCACTACTCCACGACGCACGCGGCCTACCTCAGCGGCCTACGGGAGGCCGACCGGCTGCTGCAACACTACAGTTGAGGTCAATTCTTGCGAATTTTCCTTCGAAGGCAACCAGTGATATTGCTAGACCGACTCGATTGAGCCCGTGTAGCCTACACGATTTTGGTGTAGTAATTTGCATGTTTCGATTTGACATGCTTCACTTCCGTGGTAGGTAGCTAGGCTATGTTATCTTTAATCTTTACTATTAATTGGGAGTTGGACGTGCATTCGTCCGACCAGGCAGACGATGGCTCCAATAGCTGCTCGACACGTCACCTTTCGCTAAACATGGGCCGGCCCATCAGATGTCGTACGAGACAAACGACGCGTTCATTGCCCACAAACCATTACCAACGTACGCACCAATTACGTACGCACCAAAAGTATCAATCAGCAATCAAAACCATTCATTACTTGCCAAACCAATCGGATCAATCAATGGGTCACAACCTGCCGATCGCCTGCCACTGAGATCGATTGCCAGCCGCTGCCGACCTTACCAGGTCGACATTGACGTCCTTAACTGCGCTGCCGGTTGATACGCCGGCACCAGGTAACCAGGTCGCCATCGCCTACGGCCTGTGGCGATTCGCTCCGAGCCCTGCAATCGAATGTAATTCACGCGGTCAGTAATTCAACATACCTACGATTTGCTTCTGATTTTGTTGCTCCCCTTACCTTGGTTTCACTAAAAGGAAACGAAAGTCGCAAAGTTTCTCGACAGAGTCGTCATTTGGATGGCATCATCCAAGCATGCTGGGGTAAGGACTCCATTCGAAGACCTAACCAATGACAGAAGTTCGGGTAAATACATCACAACCTTTAAGCCACATTCGAGCTTGTAACGTCTAAATAATGCCTACATATTTTTGCATCGCAGGACAAATAGCAGATCGAAAAGAATTGAAAAGGCAAAAGGAACGGGAGAGATATGCGCGAAACAGGGATGATATTAATAAAAAGAAACGTGAGGCCAAACAACTGAAGAATGATACAGCAGCTGGTCTCATTTCAAAACATCCCAATTCTAACACACAGGTGTCCATCTCACCTGGTAAGCTCATCCGTTATACCACCCAACAGCCATACACTAATCAAAACCATCATTATGCACCTTGCAAATATATAATGAATTCTTCTGGGAAGGACTTTGCACTCCTGCTAATGCAACTGGGCAATCAGGTGTCACCCAACTGCATCTTTTGGATGCAGAGGCCGGAGATCCGCACCCCCTTATCTAAAAAAACCCAACTGCCATACACTCCAACTACACAAGGTTTTTTTTACTACCAAAAATTACTCACCGCAATTGTTGTCTATTAATACTGATAGTGCAAACAATCGTGATGTAGGCATACCCGTCAATCTATTTGAGGGATCAAACTCATTTCGTTCAAGCAGGAATGACTATTCTAACAAGGAAAATTTGGTCAATGGTGATTATGGTTGTGGGCTTATGCATGGATGTGGGTTACAGACCCCTGTTCGAGACTTAAATTGTGAGGGCAAATGAGTAACACTTGCTGCTCAGTTCTCATTTTACTGCTAATCAAATAATCAAATAATCAAAACAATCAAATATATGATGAATCCTTCATGTCAGGTCTTCGCGCTCCAGATAATGAAACTGGGCAATGGGGTATCAACCAACTGCAAGACACTCCACGTACACAAGGTTTTGTTTACTAACGGAAATTGCAACATATTCTATACTTGCACTGATAGTTAAAAAAATGGTGATGTAGGCATACTCGCGACTCCATTTGAGGGATCCAACTCATTTCGTTCAAACAGGAGTGGCTCTTCTAACAAGCAAAATTTGGTTATCGCTGATTATTATGCTTCTGGGTTTATGCACGGATGTGGGTTGCAGACCCCAGTTCGAGCCTTAAATAGCTTGGGTAAATGAGAAACACTCGCTTCTCACACATCTCTTTTCTACTGCTAACCAAAACAATCATATGCACCTCGCAAATATATGATGAATTCTTCATGTCAGGTCTTGGCACTTTAGAGATTGAAAGTGGGCAATGGGGTGTCACCCAACTGCAAGACACTCAAGACACTCAACGTACAAAAGGTTTTGTTTACTAATAGTTAAAAATTTGTGGTGCACCTCTCAAATAAAATATGATGATTTCGTCATTTCCTATGAGGAAATGATACTTACAGTATTATGTTGCCAACGAGTATAACTGATGTTACACACTAAAACTTTTTGCAGCCATTTCCAGTGTTGGCCCATGTGCTTCAATAGTTGATCAACCAAATGAAACTACATCTGCTTTTAATACTACTTCCGAACAGAAATCCAAAATTACTCACCGTCAGGACAAACTTGCCGACAAAGGGAAAGAAGGTTTGTATTTAAAGACTGTAGTTCACACGAACCTGTTTAGTTATAATTATAAATTGATTTGTAAACATCATCACAGTGATCATTCCAAGACAAAAAACAATGATATCAGTACAAGCGCGACAGGGTGCCGTGTGCATAGATGAAACAATCAACACTACGATTTACAATTATACATCCTCATCTGATGAGGATCTTTCGAGCCAAATGGTTCATCTCTACATGTTGGGAGCACTCTCACAAATGTTGGTGCCACGGAACATGCAGAAAATACAAATGGTATGCACCATACTCACAATTTTTTGTATGGCAACACATGCTATCAGTGCTCTATATGTTAGCATATCAATTGTCAGCTGACTTTTGTGTTCTTTTTAAACATGCAGAAAATGATTGTGACTACGCAGATCCGACAACAGAAGAACCTCCAACAAAAGACATAGCCAATGTTGATAGGAATCAAGTTAAACGGCAACGTGATAGAGAACGCAGAAATAAATTAACTCCAGAACAGAGGGATGCGATAAACGCACGGAGACGAGCATCATATCAGAAAAAGAAGCAATGTTGGACAAATAACATGACAGTCAAGCAAGTGGCTGATATACACGCCCATAAAAATCAAGTTAGACGGGAATGAGATAGGAAACAACGAGATATGTTAACACATGAGCAGAGAGAACAAAGGTCCGCGGAACGAAGGTCAATCCGAAATAGCCTAACAACCGAGGAGGGGCAACAGCTTCTAGCGAGGCGCAGGGCAAGCTACGAGACTAGGCGGAAGACCCCGTGCGCTGCATCCATTACAATGCCATGTCCAATATTTAGTGCAGACTCATCACCTGCCGCTTCACCTCACGGCTCACCCGCGGCAAGCATGCGTAACTACAGCTTACAAAGCGACGGTACTTATCTCATTTTTACTCCACTTTGTTTCTACAAACTCATCGGTTACTTACTTTACTTACCGATGCCGCAATAATGATGCAGGTGAATACCTTACCAGGACCTTGGGCGATACCATTTAGCAGAGGCCAGAGACCAGAGCTCAGCGAAGGTCACGAGAGCGAGCTTATACAGAATTTGTTGCAACAGAAGAGAGACGAGAGAATAGTGCAATACTAAGAGCAAGTAGGCAAGCCGTACCACGCGGTGAGAGGCATGCACAACAACAACGGTCAAATGCTCGCTTCGCGACGCCTGCCACACCTTGGCACCCCGACTCTGCTTCTCTGAGCACGCAAGACTACACCATCGGGACTGACGGTAACACTCCAGTATTCCACATCTTCTTATGTACAGACCTTAGTAGTAATGATTATCACTTACCAACTCAAATATGACAAAGGTGAAATGGAGGCGATGCTTAGCAGGCTCATGGAGGATAATCCCCACCATGCGGACCTCATGGATGATGAATATTGCTTATTTGACGGTGAAGGTATTACTGCACGCCTATCAATATCTATGAGTATTGCTTATGAGTGGACTATAACTCAACATTTCATCGCAGGTGATGACGATGATGGCATCTTCCTGGATGAATCAGATGATTCATTCTCCTCGGACTCTATGGACAATGATCCTTTTGAGTATGTGTACTCTAACCTACCAATGAAGGTGCAGTGATGAAAATGGATGATTAGCTTGTTATGGATCGATGATTTGTTATCCTGACTTTTGTTAGGGGTCCATGCATGTTTGATGTTTCTATGATGGATGTTCCCGGATAACGATGAGACGGCCCCAGAGATGCGTCCTGCTGGACAAGGATACTACTGCCATCAGACTTGTCCTCCAGGAAAGTGGTTTTGCCTCCCGAGCTCCAGTGATATGTCTATTAAAATTTTTAAAACTATATTTAAAACTTTCAAAAAATCATGCATGTTCTCAATGATTTAAATTACAAGCGTGCAAAATGTAAATGCAAAACTCTTTATATTATAGGCTACACAAAAATGACAAAAAATAGAGATTTGAAACTATGCATTGTTAGCTATACCCACATATGTATATTTGTCATTTTTATGTAGGTCAAAATACAAAATATTTCGCATTGTGAGGTTGCACGTCTATGGGATACATCATCGAGAACATTCATTATTCTTTGCATTTTTTTGGAACTTTTAAATATATTTTTCATTTTTTTAAATAGCGGGAGCACCGTGGCTCGGGTGTAAGAAATCTCTACTCTTGTCCTCCTCTCTACATGATCAAAACGTGCTTAATTGTGAAATGCAGCATCCATGCAAACTGTGATGATCGATGATCCATAGATGCTTGATCTCTCCAGTTTCTAGAGATTGTTTTTGTTTTCCGTCAGCGAGGCGCACTTGGTGCTTTCACGGTGACAATATAACATGTGTTATCTTTTTGAGACATCCAATGCACTTTCACTTTATCTCTCTCATCAATTCCCAAAAATTCCCGTGTTTAATTCATGTGCACAATTTAACAACACAATTGCAAAATTCATGTGGGAATTGTCACAGCCCAAAATTTGGTAAGTCTCTCTTAACATTTTTCTAAATAGCTAAAAATTGGAACCAACAAAAACTTTTCCTAAAAGTGATGTTTTGTTTGTTGTTGTGATTTACTTCTTGATTGATTTTGTGCTCTTGTTAATTAGTGACTTAGGTATGACTTGTTTGCTTGTTTTAAAAGTGAACCAAAACAAAATTAAACTCAACACTTAAGCAAAAATTCTCAAAATCCAAAACCCTAGGTTAAAACCCTAGAAAACCCTTTCTAGATTACTGTTTCTGGAGTCTTAATTAATGGACTAATGATGGTCTTTAATTCTAACTTTTTCCATGGCATTGAATTATTATGTTTGTACTTCACAGTAAAGCCAAGATTTTTCATGTTGGGATTGCTTATGATAATTAAATCATGCTCTCAACTTGCTATGAAATATCAGGACAGAAAAACAGTAATAACATACCATTTTTCTCCAATTAATTCTCCTGGCTAGAATTATTTTCTGGATTAATTTCTTGTTTGCCATCCATGTTTCTGGTGAGTACTGATTTATAAAAATCATTTAACCCAAATTGGAATTGCCTAAGGACTTTATTCCATCTGGTTTAGGAGGCTACTTGTTAACAGAATTCAGTGACACGGCAAATTTCACAAAGTCTGAAACTGAATTTTCTGAAACTGTCACTTTCGGCCAAATTTGATTTTGTTCAAATTTTGGTTTGTACACACCCCAAAACCGCACCTAGCCCTACCCCATTGCCCAGCTACCTACCCTAGTGCATTGTGTGCACTTGTGTCGTGCCAGGTGGGCATGCACGACCACGCCGAGCCGACGCCCACCGTGAGCACCACACACGCAACACACGCACAAACACTGCCACGGTCATGTTCGTTGTGTCAAATGAACACCACACCACCCTGGACCTCTCCCCGAAAACCTGGGCACGCCGAAGAGAAGAAATCGAGCGCGTATCCACCGTGGCCAAAACCGGCGAACGGGCAGCGCTATGATTCCCCCTCTCTGCCCTCTCTCGCCCTCGATTCCACTCCCCCTCGACGCCACCCTCTCTCCCTCGCGACAGAGCGCGCAGACGGCATCGATACCGCCCTCCCTGGCCAACGGGAGAGCAGCAAGGCCACTCCGGGTCTGCACCCCCTCCTTCCCGTTGCAAAACCCGGGATAAATCCCACCCCAACGCTCCCCAGCTCGCCATTCCACTCCTCTGCCCCTACCTCTCCACTCTCTCTCGCTTGCTCAACCTCTCTTGCTCTCTGTGCACCGGGAACGGCGTGCTCTCGCCGTCGGCCACCGCAAGATTGCAAAGGAGGTTGCCGACGTTTCCTTGCCTCTTCTTCCGCCATTCTTGGCCTCGATGCTAGCCCTGCTCCTGGAACACCTCGTTGACAACCCGTTCGTGCTCTTGTGCTCTCAGGTCGACGACGCCGTCCGGGACCCGAGCAGCGCGAGCACGGCTACCTCGACGAACCCGGCATCGCCGTCAAGTTCTGCTTCACCTCTCGGCCTCGACATCCACCCGCACCCCTCTCCCACCTTCGTCGTCCTTTTTCATCGCCCCTAGGTGAGCTATCGCGTTACCGCCATCTCCCAGGCTCGGAACCCGCCATTGCTAGGGTTTTGCCCGAGTTCGAGCTGGTCGACGATGCGCGGCTCATCTGAGCCGTCCATCTTGCATCCGACGGCCGCGTACCCGTTCGTTTAAGTGAATGGGCCGCGTACCCGTTCGTTTCCTGCTGCTGGGCTGCGCACAGTAGCAGATCTGGCCCAACTCATTTTTTCTGTAGATTCATTCTTTTCTGTAAATACCAGTTTCTGGTCTGTTAGTTTAAATCGAAATAAAATGGTTAAACTTGAAATATGTGCAAACCAAAAATGACAGTGGTAAAGCAATGAGTTTAGAATCATGTCCAACTTGGAGATCTGAAAAATATTAATTTATATGTCCTTGAAAAATGCTGTTATGTCACTGGTCAGAATCAATGTTTTGTGCATAACTTAAGTTGTATTGATCTAAAAATTGTGAATCCAAATGTTTTGGAAAGCTCTTTACAGTAGCTTTCACTAGAAATTTGCCTCATGTGATTTTGATGCCTACAACAAAAGTTAAATGCATGTTTAGATTATGCCAGTGAGCACTTTTTTTTGAAGCTTTTGCCAGTGAGCACTTTGTGCATTTTTAATAATTTCCGTGAATAAAATTTTGGACCAAACTCAATTGAAGTAGTTTCTAATAGTAACAGAGAACATAAATAAGTTTGCTTGATTGTTTGACTAACAGAACTCCCTAGGTGTAATAAAAAGTAAAAAGTGTTGTTTCTGCCTCTAATAAAAGGAAAAGAATTTAATTACCTTGTTTATAAAATTGTGTTTGTTAATGATTGTTTTGGTACTGTTGCTTGCATTATGTTGTTGTTTAGCATGTTAGTACTGTTAGTGGCTTGTGTTAGACTTGTTTTGAGGTTAGTAAGTGTGGTTAAGTGTTGTTAGAAGATTTAATTAATTGATCAACCATGCTTGTGTTGCTTGATAATTAAGATAAGCTAAATAATCTTTTTAGCTAAGTTTTAGCTACTGGTTGTTTAGGTTTGTTTATAGTGCTTAGCCTTGCATGTTAGTAGTAAACCCTAAAAGTGGCTTAATCCCTACTTTAACCCCTAATTGGATAAAAATGAATAGTGTTGTGATGATCAAACTTGTGTGATATATTAACCTTGTATCTTGTTTGTTACTTGTTAGTATTGCTTGATAATTCCTTTTTGTGTGCCTTGATGTATGATTGATTGTGTTCTTTTCATTTTTGCGACAATAGAAAATCACGAGGAGGAATTATCAGATGAGGGTTTTTGTGGAGATTGTATTGATCATCAGAATCAGGGACAAACCACTGAGCAAGGCAAGCCATCTCAAAAGTTTGCAACTTATTCACCTATTTTGTTTTTACCTACTGCTATATGTATTTTAGTGCATTATATACCCACTTATAGATACCCAAATATTATGGATATATATTCCAGACCCGTAGAAAAAATTATAGGATACCCTACCACACACCTATCTACTAGTTTTAAGAAAGATGAAAATTCTAGGATGGGCACCCTTGTGTTGTTTTTGGAAAAACAAGATGATTTATGAGAAACCATTGGGAAGGTGGGACCTTTGCCCAAGAGGTGGTATGGATACGGATGAATGGTGGAAAAGTGTATTTCTAAAAACGACACATACCCTAGTCTTCGCTGGACAGCCTTACCGTACAACCACATTACCCCAAAAAGGGCACGGGGCTTAATTGAAGCTTGTCTGTATTAGTATGTGATTATTACCTCAAGTAGCTTTAAGGGTTAGAGTCCCTCGAAACGAAATGTCGCTAGGAGAGTGAAACGGGACATACAAAGAGGGGGATTAAGTTTACCCCCCGGTGGCAACAGTTGGGTCTCCTGCCATGGCGGTGTGATGTTTGGGGATAACCGTATCGATACGGCCAACTCACTCGGTGCCGGGGAGAACAAACCCACTGAAGAGGTAGTCATATACTAGCATAGACATAGTGGACATTAGGATTGGTCATCTGATGTGTGCAAGTGATACGTCCAAAACGTATCTACTTTCCCGAACACTTTTGCTATTGTTTTACCTCTAACTTGTGTGTTTTGAATACAACTAATGCGGACTAACGCTGTTTTCAGCAGAATTGCCCTGGTGTCTTGTTTTTGTGCAGAAAGTCAACTTTCGGGAAAAACACCAGAAAAGATCGCAAACCTCCTATTTTACCAGAAGACTCACGGAGCCAGAAGGGGAGGCGGAGATGGGCCACGAGTGGCCCAAACCACATGGTGGCGCGGCCTGGGGGCCCACCGCGCCAGCCTATGAGGAGGGCGACTCGGGCACCTCCCCGAGTCCCCCTTTCGACTACTTAACCCTCTCTGACCTAAAACGCGAGGGGGTCGTCCACTTCATCCAGAAACATCACCGTACGCCGCCACCATCGCGAAACCTATTTCGGGGACCAGAAACTCCGTTCTGGCACTCCGCCGGGACGGGGAATTGGAGGAGATCATCGCCATCATCATCACCGACGCTTCTCCATCGACCATCCATGTTTCCCCCATCCATGTGTGAGTAATTCCCTGCTGTAGGCTGAGGGGGATGGTAGGGATTGGATGAGATTGTTCATGTAATAAGCTATAAGATCATTAGGGCATGGTGCCTAGTATCCGTTGTTAGTACTTATTGATGTTGTTGCAACTTGTTGAGCTTAATGCTTGTCACTAGGGCCCGAGTGCCATGATTTCAGATCTGAACATGTTATTGTTTCATAATGATATGCACTGTTTATTGATCATACCTGCAAGTTGTATACACATATTGTTGTCCGGAACCCGCGGTCCCAAAGTGACAATAATTGGGACAGCCGAGGGGAATGGCTGCGATGTGAGGATCACATGTGTTCACGGCGTGTTAATGCTTTGCTCCGGTACTTTATTAAAAGGAGTACCTTAATTACCAGTAGATTCCCTTGAGGCCCGGCTGCCACCGGCTGGTAGGACAGAAGATGTTGTACAAGTTTCTCATTGCGAGCACGTACGACTATATACGGAACACATGCCTATGTTTACTTAGTACTTGGATGCTTTATCATTATTATCTGCAATGCCTATGTCTTGATTATTATATGAGCTATCTTATCCATGCAGCGCCCGTTCATCCATCCCTATGCCTACAGTGTTTTAATCCTACTGTTTACTGCAATCACTACTGCTGTCTCTATTTACTGCTGCTATTATTTCACCGCTACTACTGCTATAAAACTGTTGCTACTGATAATCTGTGTCGAGCAAGACTATTCACAGGTGCAGCTGAATTGACAACTCCGCTGTTAAGGCTCTCAAGTATTCTTTGGCTCCCCTTGTGTCGAATCAATAAATTGGGTTTTACTTCCCTCGAAGACTGTTGCGATCCCCTATACTTGTGGGTCATCAAGACTATTTTCTGGCGCCGTTGCCGGGGAGCATAGCTTTATTTGTGAGTTCACTTGTGATCTATATTGCTCGCTGAAATTTATTCATCATGGGTAAAGCTCGTGATGAGAGGGTCCGTGTATTGCCATCCACTACAAGAAAAGGTACGACACTTAGTACCTCTGCTGCTCTTGACTCACCATCTGTATTGAGTCAACTTGTTACACCACCACAATCTTCACGTGTTGGTACTACTGCTGAATCTGAAATTGCCTCTGATAATGTTGATGATGCTTCTACTGTGATTGATGAGAATATTTCATTAGGTCCACTTTTAGATGCTGCTATTGCTAAGTCTAAACAACTTGAAAATACTAGAACACCTAATGGAAGTCCTACTACTCCTGTTTATTCACCTGAGTTAAGGGATTATACTTGTGATGATGATCCTGATGAAACTTATGTGGAACTTGATGATGATTTTATTGATAAATGTAATGCTACTACTGGTGCAAGTAATATGAGAAATTTTCTTGCACAACATGCTGTTAAATACAAGTTGTCACCTGATCCTAAGTTTGCCACTTCTCCTATAAACATTAAAGATAAGGATTATGATTTTTCTCTTGATTTATCTCATATATCTATTGTTGAGAAAACTCCTTTTTGTGGCACTAAGAGTGAAAGTGCTGTAGAGCACATGAATGAGCTCTCTACTTTGAGTGGCTTATTTTCTGATGATATTAAGAAGCGTAGCTATTTTGTTGCTAAGATTTTTCCTTTCTCATTAAAAGATGATGCTAAAGCTTGGTATAACAACTTGTCTCCTGGTTCTATTACTAGTCCTACTGGTTTGCTTGATGTTTTCTTTCAGAAATATTTCCCTGCTAGTGCTCAACATGATGCTTTGCAGAGAATTTATAACTTTGACCAGGAAGATGAAGAGAAACTTCCAGAGGCATGGACAAGGTTTTGCTCTCTTATCAGAGCTCGGCCTGGACATGATTTGGAAAAGCATGATCTACTTGATATATTTTACAGTGGACTAACTATTGAATCTAGAGCATATCTGGATAGTTGTGCTAGTTGTGTTTTCAGGAAAAGAACCCCTGAAGAAGCTGAAGAATTATTGGCTAAAATCAGCCAGAATTATGATGATTGGACTCTACCTGCGCCGACCCCCACACCTACACCGACACCAATATCAAAGAAGAGGGGAGGTATGATTGAATTGAATGATGAAACAATGAGGGAGGCCAAGAAGACTCTCATTGAGAAGGGTATTAAATCTGAAGATGTGAAGAACCTTCCACCTATTGAAGATTTGTGTAAGCCAATTCCTCATCCATCCATAATTGAGGTTCACTCTCTCCACAGGTTCGATGAAGGAGATATTCCCTACTCTAAACCACCTGATCAATGCTTAGATGAATTTGATAATTATGTTATTAAGCAAGATAATTTTAATATGAGAGTAGAGAATCATTTGCATGAAAACTCTAGCTATTAGTAAGTTGCATGATATTGTGGAGAGAACCTCCAATGATGTTAAGATGCTTATTAAACATTTCCATATGGTTCAAACTCAAATTGATCAACTCACTAAAGTGCAACAAGACATGTTAGCCAATGCTTCTAAGAAAAATTAAAACCTGTCTATGTTAGCACTAGAAGTGGAGCTCATACTCAGGATCCTTTATATCCTGAGGGACACCCTAAAAGAATTGAACAAGATTCTCAACTAGCTGAAAATCCAGTTTCTCCTTCTAAGAAAAAGAAGAAGAAGAAACATAAAAATGTTGTAGAATCCTCTGAAACTGTTAATGATCCTAATAGTATATCTATCTCTGATGCTGAAACTGAAAGTGGTAATGAACTTGATAGTGATAAGGATAAAAATGATGCTCTTGATAAAGAAGTTAGTGAAAAGGAACCTGAAAAGCATACTAAAAACACAAAGTACACTAAGGAAGACTTCATTGCTAAGAAACATGGTAATGAAAGGGAACCTTGGGTTCAAAAGCAAATGCCTTTTCCAACTAAGAAACTAAAATCAAAGGAAGAAGAACATTATAATAAATTTTGTGAATGGATGAAACCCTTGTTCTTGCAAATTCCTTTGACTGATGCTATTAAATTGCCTCCTTACTCAAAGTATATGAAAGATATTGTTTCTAACAAGAGGAAAATTCCTAATGAGGAAATTTCTACTATGCTTGCTAATTATTCTTTCAATGGCAAGGTTCCTAAGAAGCTTGGAGATCCAGGTATACCAACCATCCCTTGCTCCATCAAGAATAATTATGTTAGAACTGCTTTATGTGATTTGGGAGCAGGAGTTAGTGTTATGCCTTTTTCTCTCTATAAGAGACTCTATCTTGATAAATTGATACCTACTGATATATCTTTGCAAATGGCTGATAAATCTACTGCTGTTCCTGTTGGCATTTGTGAGGATGTCCCTGTTCAAGTGGCTAACAATTGTTTAATTTTGACTGATTTTGTTGTTCTTGAAATGCCTGAAGATGATAATATGTCTATTATTCTTGGAAGACCTTTTCTAAATACTGCAGGTGCTGTTATTGATTGCAATAAAGGAAAAGTAACTTTCAATGTTAATGATAAAGAACATACTGTTTATTTCCCCAAGAAAGTTGACAAGATTTATGGAGTCAATACCATCTCCAATTTTAAAACTATCAAAGTGGGAAGTATTGATTGCCCTATATATGATCATCAAGAAGGATATCAAAACATTATGATTGGATCCATATCAATACAATACAAGGTAACATGAGTGTTTCATGATGTTTAAATCATTTGTGTCATGTAAATTTATTTGGTGCCAAGACTTGATCAACCTTGTTATCAAATGTATTTGCATACATAAAGAGCTAAACACATTTCTTTCTTCAACTTTGTTTTACCTCCTGTAGTGATAATTAGGTTGCAAAAGTTTAGTTGTTTTGAATTTTAAAAATAATTTTTCTGCCCAAGTTTTATTAATTTAAATATCCAGATTTCATGCAAATTGAAAGTTTTCAAAATCTGTAAAAATTATACCATTGGTCCTATTTTTCAAAGAGCATCGTGGGAGTGCCTGGTGCTGACCAAGGGGACCCACCATGGGGTCAAACCACATGGTGGCGCGGCTGCCCCCTTGGCCGCGCCAGCCACTGAGGTGGGGCACCCTTGGCCCTCCAGCAGTTCCCCCACCTACCACTTCTTCCTCTTGCATCACTCAGCTCGTTTTTCTCTCTCACACTCGAGTTTTTGCTGTTCTTCCTCGCGATTTCGATCTCTTTGTTCAGCCCATCTCAGCTGCTGAGATTTGGGGCATTGCTCTCAGGTATGTGACTCCTCCATGTATCCAAGTAGAATTTTGTTTAGTAAGTATACCTTGAGTATTTTGCTGCTGTAGGTGACTTGTTAAGTGAGTATGCATGCTTGTTCTATGTTGAAATTATTAGTTTTGATGCATGTTTAGTCCTCTAGCAAGTTCATATAGTAGTTCCCCTCATTTGTATGTCTCAAAATCATTTTTTATAATGTTTGTTAAAAAATTCAGAAAAGGAAAATGCATAACCACACCTTTGGGGAGGTGTTTGAAAGGGATTCTCAGAGAGCAAGAAGGCCTTTGAGGGCATCTACTCGAGTTAGGCGTTCCTATGATGAGGATGTCATTGCACCGAACATTGGAGATGGAGGGGATGACCAAATCCCAAATGCTTCATCCTTTCCATGCATGGAGTTTTTGCGTAATGCAGGGTTGCTTGATGACTTCATGTTCCTTATCCAGAGAGTTGGCCTAACCACTTATATGCAGGATGAGGGCGACCAACATTATTGGCTCACCAAAACTTTTGTTGAGAGTTTTAAATTTGTGAATTCATCTTATGCGCCTACTGTCCAATTTAAGATTTATGACAGGCCTGTTACAATGGACTTGGGAGACTTTTGTGCTGCCATAGATATTGCTCCTATAGGTACAGCGAAGAAGATTGCAGGGAACACCAAAGACTTTGTGGAACTTTACCGAGGAGTGACCAACGACGATGACCGCATCGCTCAGCGCGGCAAGATAAGGAACATCCAATTCCCTGCCATTAGATATTTCGTTTATTATCTTGCTACTAGCATTCTTGGTAGGGAAAACACCAGTAACATTTCTAATTATCATCTTGCTTTTCTTGCTGCTGCACTTAATGGTAACACTGCTTACAACCTTGGTGCCCTTATTGCTCGCCGTTTGGCTGCTAGTGGACCTATTTATGGAGGAATTGTTGCTTCACGAGTTATCGCATATCTAGGTCTTTCCGTTAGTCCTAATGATGAGAAGCTAACCCCTTTCAGACTTGATATTTCTGCTATGAAAGGCCATCAGTTTGTCACACCTAATTCTCATTTAGGAAACATTGTTTACAAAGTTTTATTTACTAACGGGGATGAATATGAAGTGCCTTTGCCCCAGGCCGATCTGTTCCCTATACACAGGAGACCGTGGTCGTACTCCAAGGAGGCGTTGGAGGAGCAGCTTAGAGTGCGAGGCTTTCACCAGCAGCACCAGGAGGAGGGAGAAGCACCTGATGATGGCTACACCGTCACTTACCTTGGAGCGTCATCCAGCTCTTACCAGGACGAGGGCCCTTCCTCGTCGTACTATGGAGGCGCCACTTCCTGGGCACCATGGGGTTGATCTCCACTTAGGCCAAAAGCCTAAGCTTGGGGGGAGGTATATCGACATCTCACTCATTTACATATCATATCTTGTCGATACTTTGTATATCCATGTTGCAGTTTTCTTTCTTTCTTTTTAATTGTTTACCTTTTATTGCTGCATTCCAAAACACAAAAAGACCAAAAATATTTCTGTTGTTTCTCTTCATTTGTTTCTTAAGTTTCAGTATTAGTTTGCTTAGTTTTAAAATTCGGTTTGTTATTCAAAAATCCAAAAATATTTTGCTTTATTGTTGTTTCTTTTTGCTCTTGTTTCAAAAACTCGAAAACCCAAAAATATTTGTTGTTTCTTTTTGGTTTTGTATAGTGTTTTCAGAGTTGGACAGCCATCCGTGACTCCGATGGAGCTTGGTTTTCATTCTTATCATTCGAAGCAACACAAGTGAAAAAGCAATAAGGATGATCTACAACAACTCGAGTTGGGGTGAGAGGCTGGTATGAACTCTATTTGTTTTCATTTTTGTACATATACTCATCTATGTGAGCATGCTTAGTTGGTTCATGTGAGGTATATGTCATTTAGTGGATGCTTAGTAGTTCTTGTTCTCTCATGATCGGTCCCAATTTATTAATAGTGGTAGCATGTTATGTTGATGTTTGCTTGCATTGTTCTATTCATAGAGGGTATGACATTGTGGTATCCTCCTCTGAATAATTCATTCGAATTGACTTGGCACATGCTCATGCATGCGTATGACTGAAAAACAAAAGTCAATTAAGCCTTGATGATTTATTTTGACTCAGAGTTCTTGTATCACTTTTATGTCTCAATTAATTTCATTTTGTCGCAAGCATGATTATGACGGTTATTGCTCTCTTGATTGTCGCTTCCCAGTCTATTGCTAGCCTTCACTTGTACTGAGCGGGAATGCTGCTCGTGCTTCCAAAACCATGAAAACCAAGTTATTCCAAAGTGTCCACCATAAATACCTATGCATGGCATTTCGAACCATTCAAGTAAATTTTCATGTGCTACCTTTAAAACCTTCAAAGTACTTCTCAATTTGTGTCAATGTTTTATAGCTCATGAGGAAGTATGTGGTGTTTTATCTTTCAATCTTGTCATTCAGACTTTCACCAATGGACTAGTGGCATATACATCCGCTTATCCAATAATTTTGCAAAAAGAGCTGGCAACGGGGTGCCCAGTCCCAATTAATTACAACTTTCATCAATAATTCTCTTCACATGTTTTGCCCTGATTTATCAGTAAGCAACTTAATTTGCAAATAGACACTCCTCCATGGTATGTGAATGTTGGAAGGCACCCGAGGATTCGGTTAGCCATGGCTTGTGCAAGCAAAGGTTGGGGGGAGTGTCACCCATAATGAAACTAAAATACATGTGTAAACAAAAGAGAAGAGGGATGATCTACCTTGCTGGTAGAAATAACGTCCTTCATGGGAGCCGCTCTTGAAAGTCTGGTTGACAAGGGGGTTAGAGTACCCACTACCATTCGTTGACAACAACAAACACTTCCCAAAACAATTTTGCTTCTGTTTTAAAAATAAAAAGCTCTAGCACATGATAATCCCTGCTTCCCTCTGCGAAGGGCCAATCTTTTACTTTCATGTTGAGTCACCATCCTTTCTTTGAGCACTTTCTCGAGAGCATAGTTGTCATTCTTAGTGTAATGTGCTTGTCCCAGAATGTGGTTAACTGTGATATAACTTTGATGCTTTTATCTTTGATATCTTTGATTCTAGTCTTCCCATGAACTTCAGAGGTGCCTGGGCATTTATGTTTTGCTGTACAAAAACGGGCAAGCGAGATACCATCTTATCATATCCTATTATGAGCATTACAATCTTGTGAATTAATATGTTTCATGTTTGTCGCTATTAGTATGTTGGTATCTTTTCATAGTTTACATGCCTATTGAGTGACATTATTTGCATTTGCCTCATCTTGAATTGCCTAAGCATTTGTTCATATAGTGAGAATATATGCATCATATGAAGCAAATGTGTTCGTGAAAGTCTTTTATCGCACTCAGTTGTTAACTGAATTGCTTGAGGACAAGCAATAAGCTAAGCTTGGGGGGAGTTGATACGTCCAAAACGTATCTACTTTCCCGAACACTTTTGCTATTGTTTTACCTCTAACTTGTGTGTTTTGAATACAACTAATGCGGACTAACGCTGTTTTCAGCAGAATTGCCCTGGTGTCTTGTTTTTGTGCAGAAAGTCAACTTTCGGGAAAAACACCAGAAAAGATCGCAAACCTCCTATTTTACCAGAAGACTCACGGAGCCAGAAGGGGAGGCGGAGATGGGCCACGAGTGGCCCAAACCACATGGTGGCGCGGCCTGGGGGCCCACCGCGCCAGCCTATGAGGAGGGCGACTCGGGCACCTCCCCGAGTCCCCCTTTCGACTACTTAACCCTCTCTGACCTAAAACGCGAGGGGGTCGTCCACTTCATCCAGAAACATCACCGTACGCCGCCACCATCGCGAAACCTATTTCGGGGACCAGAAACTCCGTTCTGGCACTCCGCCGGGACGGGGAATTGGAGGAGATCATCGCCATCATCATCACCGACGCTTCTCCATCGACCATCCATGTTTCCCCCATCCATGTGTGAGTAATTCCCTGCTGTAGGCTGAGGGGGATGGTAGGGATTGGATGAGATTGTTCATGTAATAAGCTATAAGATCATTAGGGCATGGTGCCAGTATCCGTTGTTAGTACTTATTGATGTTGTTGCAACTTGTTGAGCTTAATGCTTGTCACTAGGGCCCGAGTGCCATGATTTCAGATCTGAACATGTTATTGTTTCATAATGATATGCACTGTTTATTGATCATACCTGCAAGTTGTATACACATATTGTTGTCCGGAACCCGCGGTCCCAAAGTGACAATAATTGGGACAGCCGAGGGGAATGGCTGCGATGTGAGGATCACATGTGTTCACGGCGTGTTAATGCTTTGCTCCGGTACTTTATTAAAAGGAGTACCTTAATTACCAGTAGATTCCCTTGAGGCCCGGCTGCCACCGGCTGGTAGGACAGAAGATGTTGTACAAGTTTCTCATTGCGAGCACGTACGACTATATACGGAACACATGCCTATGTTTACTTAGTACTTGGATGCTTTATCATTATTATCTGCAATGCCTATGTCTTGATTATTATATGAGCTATCTTATCCATGCAGCGCCCGTTCATCCATCCCTATGCCTACAGTGTTTTAATCCTACTGTTTACTGCAATCACTACTGCTGTCTCTATTTACTGCTGCTATTATTTCACCGCTACTACTGCTATAAAACTGTTGCTACTGATAATCTGTGTCGAGCAAGACTATTCACAGGTGCAGCTGAATTGACAACTCCGCTGTTAAGGCTCTCAAGTATTCTTTGGCTCCCCTTGTGTCGAATCAATAAATTGGGTTTTACTTCCCTCGAAGACTGTTGCGATCCCCTATACTTGTGGGTCATCAGCAAGCTGTCCAGGACAGTCCGTGGTTAATTCATGGCGGATGTGCGCCTAATCTTGTCGTGAAAGTGTACACACTCTGCAGAGTCGAAACTATTCGAATAGCCGCGTCCACGGTCATGGACAGTTGAAAGGCCATGTTGCTAGCATTGTGTCGATTTTTTTTAAAAATAAAGTGTGTGTTTAGAAAGAAAGTGAGTACTTGGAAGTACCGAAATGATCGTACCTTGGAGGTACAGTGGTTGAAAGGAGAAAGACTTTCGGAGGGGCCTTAGTCCCAAGAAGTTCTGCAAAGAAACTATTTCTGGAAGAGTTTTACTAAAACCTCGATGATACTCGTTATCTACAAGAGATAAACTACTATATATATCTTTTGAAGTATCTTTTTCAATAAAGATATAGAGATGTTAAGCAACCATGGTGAATCTTCCATCCACCATGGGTAGTGAACCCTAACTATAGCCTACCTACCACATCCTCAAAGCATTCTTGCATCTATTAGCTTGTTTTTGGGTAGAGCTTGTGAGTACATTCAAACGTACTCATATTGGTTTCGTCCCTGGCTATTGTCCTAGCCAGACTAATACTACCCTGAGGAGCTTCAGGAGGAGGCTGCCGAAGAAGAAGACTTCATCGACGACTACTCGAACTAGGACGTCTCCCGGTCAGCAGCCTGTAGGTTTTAAGGCGTTGACATGGGCTCTATCGCGTTTTGCTTAGACTTCCGCTGTGTTGTGTTATTCCTGCCCTGCGTGGCAGCTATGTGAGACTTGTTCATGTGACCATCTATGTAAGACTTAATTAAATCCGTGTAATGGATGTTGTGATTGCAATGCCAACTCGAGTATGTTGTTCACGACTGACTGATCATGGGATCGTAAATGTATGCATACTGGTGTTCCTGGACTGCTAGTCTGGGGGTTCCACAGGAATCCACTTCAATTAACATCTCAATTTTGTGTTTTTTCGATTTCTATGTTTTTAAGATCTTGCAATGCAGTGCCAAGCTAGAGCGACGACACGGAATTTATCAGTATCACCTCTTTTCCTTCACAGTTGTCCCTTTGCATGTCATGCGATGATGGCCCAGGAGTGGACAGTCACCACGGGGGCATCCATGGAGACCCGTCGTGACCGTCCTCAACTCCGGCAATGATTTAGGGTGTTAATTATAAATATCTTTGTTTAACCACCTTGTTTTTATTATGTTGCATTACATGCCATGTCATTTTTGGATGATTCGTCGCCTGATCCAACTTAGACTATGATACTAGGGAAATCCACTTCGGCTCATAGGTGCATCTACACCCACTACCCAAAAAATGAATTTTAAAATGTCAAAAAATTTCAAACAAAAATTTCGAGTGTACACATGAACATTCTATGTTCGTACAAAAAAAGGGATGAAAAGACATTTTGGGCGGCCGGTGTAAAAAAGACAAATCTCCGGTGTTCAAAAATGCCTCTGCACGTAACATTTTTTTTCTCTTTTTTATACCGGTCACACAAAATGTCTTTTCGATGCGAAACTTTTTGCACGGATAGACATTTTTCATATGAACACCCGAAATTTTTGTTTGAAATTTTTTTAACATTTCGAAATGCGTTAAAAATGCATTTTGCACAACGGGTTCATCTGCACCCGTGAGTCAAAACATCATGTCCATGATACTACCCCTACAATGTATAGTATCGTATAGTAGTATCATAGTCACATCTTATTTATTTGTTTGTAGTATCTCAATACAAATATGTGTACACGATTAACTTGCTATTAAAATATCTTATTTTACGTGCTATGATACACCACCATCCTCTCTTTCTTTATTAATTACTATGCAACGTCAGATTTTTGCCAACATCGCATGCATGATACTAGTTATGATATTCCCATTGTGGCTAGTCTTAGTCATTTTCGGAGTACATGTCGACCAACGGATGATTTGACCTGTCACGCAACTCGCACCTCATAACTCGCACCTCATAGGATGGCGCTAGCTAAATATAATTAAGATAATAATTAGGTCAATTAATTTGTTGCTCCATGTCTTGCAAGTTGCGACTTGGTAGATGATCGATCGGGATATCGTTTTAGCTAACTAGCTATAGATACAAGACGAGATATGGAGGCAGCTGCGAATAACGACGTTGCACAATAGGGCATGACAAATTATTCATCTTCTAACATTTGTATTGTATCACCTTTGACCCGAAGTATTTTCTCCATTTCATATTAGTTGTCGCTGATTTAATAGAAATTTACACTAAATCGGCCACACAACTACTATAGAACGGAGTACGTATCAACATAATCTAGTTTCGATGTCAAAAAAAAAAAAAACATAATCTAGTTTCTTACGCAGCTATCTACTCACGGTCATCGATCGAGATATGCATCAATCTTGTTCTAACTAGATAGTCATGTACACGTGTGCCCGGTGATACCATAATCAATCAATTTGTCATTTGTTTTTGGAATATCAATTTGTCATTATTTACACCTGCACCCTGAGGCCCAAAGTAAATTCTAGTAATCGATGTGGCAACTAGCTAGTGATAGCACCTTAATTGTTTTAGGTGCCAAGAAGATCAAGAAACGTGTTTGAGAAAGATCTAGCTATATCCCTGACACACACCTACTTACCGAACTCGATCAATCGACCACTACACTAGGCAGACGCACAGCAGTTGCCACCAAGATGTTTAACCTAACTAACCTCCAAATCAAGACGTGTAATCATCTCACATTAGTTTCCTCTTTTAGCACCATATAGACTGGATCAATAATCAAACAACAGCATATCTTCCAATTGACCTGTCATAACACAAACAAAGAGTAAAATCACATGGAATACCATTTCCGAAGAAAATTTAGGGGTAGATGGCCCACAGAATAGGGTTTCGCCTAAAACTGCATGAACAAAGGTCGAAAACATCCCCTCTGGCATGGGGTCCTAATATATAATGGTGTTGTAGAAAGCAAAAGTCGATACCTAAATTTGAAGTGGAATTTCGCAAGCTAGACTAGCTCATAGGAAGGTTCTCAACTTATATTCAAAACTCCCACGTTCAGGCCACTGGCTTGGCTCGGTTCTTGAAGGATTGGGGCCTATTTTGGGTGGTTCATGTTCCTATGACCTATCATAACATAAATAGAGAGTAACGCCAAACTAAATACCACTTCCAATGGAAAGTTAGGGGGAAGAAGTTTTCGCTTGAAATCGCGTGAAGGATCGAAAACTATTCCCCTCTTGCATGGGTCATAATGTGTGTATTTAATGGCGGGGCATAGAGGAAAAACCAATATAGACACAAATGTGAAGTGGCACTCACTTAACAAGCATGACTATCCCTCTTAAATTATAGTGTGAAACCCCCCACATCGAGATTACTAGCCTAACTCTCGTAAAGATTTGATCTCTTTTTGGGTTGTCATGTTCATATGACATATCCCACTTACCGTTGCATGTCAGTTGTAAGCCTGTACATATACTTTCCCTAGGAGCTCACATGACGTGCCACGTGGCTGGTGTATCAGAGTGTATACACTCATCATACCTTTGGGCTGCATGCAGAGCGTATACGCTCGGCATATAGTGGCCATGTGGCACACCTGAGGGAGGCATTCACATTGCCGCGTTGCCGAGTGTGGCTTGTTGTTTGTTGAATGCTCGAGCACTCCGCAAACAAGGCAGCAACATCAAAATGACCGTCTTTGGCACATTTTTTGCAGAAATTCACTTTGGCACCCGAGTGCATATGCGCCTGTTATAGTTTTCAAAATTGAAAAAATATGAAAACACTTCACAAAAATCTGAGAAAATTTGGGCATAAACATATGCAAATTTTCAATATCCGTGCAATTTTCGGAAGGAAATGACACTTTATGTGGTCTGTGCAAAAAAGACAAAATCTGTGGCCGAAATGAGATCTAAAAATACATTTTTCAAAGTACAGATTTTGCCTTTTTTTACACAGAGCGCAGCAAATGTTATTTCCTTCCGAAATTTTGCAAGAATGTTCAACATTTGTATATCTTTGTGTCCAATTATTTTCAGATTTTTTTTGAAATGTTTTCATATTTTTTAATTTTGAAATATATATCAGTACCATATGCACCCGGGAGTCAAAAAGCCTCTCCCCATTTTTTGGTACTTGTTGAGTGCTAAGTGAAGGATACTCGGTAAACTCATAGATACCGAGCAATAATGCGTCAAGTGTGGCACTCAGGATTCGCTATGCCGAGTGTATTATATAGCCTACTACCGCACTTGGATAGTCTTTTTTTTAGCGAAATATAGCAGTATAAAATTACGCGGCCCTGGTTCCGTAAAAATATGGAGAGGATACGGTATACGGTGGTAATATTTTTTATAGTAAAGTTGAACGACATTCCAATCGAGCCCAACGTGAGTGTCTCGGACACTCGGGATACGGCCGAATCCGGTATAGGTAATAAATAGGTCAAAACTATATGGACGAAAAGTCGAAAATGGCAGCCCACCACGAGGTACTGTAGTAGCTAGTATGGGCAGCAGAGCTAGCTAAGGCAGTGGGGAAATAATTCGACAAACCATACTTTTTTTGACAATTAATACCTAATTATTTATATTATAGTAGCAAATAGTACATGGTAGAGATACATGAGCTGACTACAGCGATTACAAAATAAAATCTAAAAGAAAAAATCAAATCTTCAAACTCTTTCTTCTTCCATGACACAATCTTGAACTTTTTGAAGGCAGTCGTTGAATGACAAATATACCAATCCACAGACCTGCGAATACCAACGAGGGTTCTCCCATAATTTTGTGCCGCAATGCCAAGGTTACGTGCACGCACGCAGTTATTAAGTTAATCAACCAACATCGGTAAGAGTACCAACACCAATATTTCAGGGAATAACAACCAGACAGCTTGGTCGACGTCGCTAGGAGCCGAGAGTATGAATCACCATTGTTGAGTACGTAGCAGCCGGGACAAATATTGCGAGGACAATCCTCGCGGCAACCATAAGAAAAGATCCAAAATCGATCCGGCGAAGCAAGATCTGAAGGACCAAACCTAGACAAATTTAATCTTACAGCACCACCATTGACGTCGGGAAGAAGATCTCGTCGTCGAAGTAAGAACCGAAGATTGCTTATTGTAGATGATGAAAACTTCATTATGAAGAAGACGACACCAAAACCCTAATCAAATCTATTGAAAACACTACTTTTTATTAAGAACTCCAACCATAGATCGGGTTCCCCACCCCTCGTGACACCGGCGAGGCCGGCCGGAGGAGGGGTGATACGTCTCCAACGCATCCATAATTTCTGCTGTTCCATGCTTATATTATACCATTTGCTACATGTTTTATATACACTTCATATCACTTTTATGCATTTTCTGGGACTAACCTATTAACAAGATGCCACAGTGCCAGTTCCCTGTTTTCTGCTGTTTTTGGTTTCAGAAAGTTACTTCTGGAAATATTCTCGGAATTGCACGAAACAAAAGGCCAAGTCCCTATTTTTCCAACACGTACACGGAGTCCGAAGGAGAGATGAAGGGAGCCACGAGGTGGCCAAACCATAGGCGGCGCGGCAGTGGGCCCACCGCGCCGCCAGGTGGTTTGGGCCCCTCGGGGGTCCGCCGACATCGCCCCTTCGCCTATTTATTCCCCGAGACGTGAAAACCCTAAAACACCGAGCCTTTCATCCAGAACATATTCGCTGCCGCCGCCGTCGTCAACCCTAACTCGGGGGGTTTCTGAAGCTCTTCCCGGCACCCTGCCGGAGAGGGGAATCATCACCGGAGGGCTCTACATCGCCATGCCCGCCTCCGGAGTGATGCGTGAGTAGTTCATCCTTGGACTATGGGTCCATAGCAGTAGCTAGATGGTTGTCTTCTCCACTTGTGCCATCATGTTTAGATCTTGTGAGCTGCCTATCATGATCAAGATCATCTTATTGTAATGCTACATGTTGTGTTTGCTGGGATCTGACTTATATTGATACCTATGTGGAGCTGAATATTATATTATCATGTCTATGTCATTTGTGATCTTGCATGCTCTCCGTTACTTGTTGAAGCCTTGGCCAAGTGAATACTTGTGACTCCAAGAGGGGGTATTTATGCATGATAGTTGGGTTCAACCTCTATTTAACCTGGGATAGTGACAGCAAGTTCTAAGGTTGTAGATGTGTTGTTGCCACTAGGGGTAAAACAGCAATGCTTTATTCAAGGATGAATGTATTGTTTACATTACGCACATTACTTAATGCAATTGTCTGTTGCTTGCAACTTAATACTGGAAGGGGTACGGATGTTAACCGGAAAGTGGACTATTTAGGCATAGATGCATGCTGGATAGCGGTCTATGTACTTTGTCGTAATGCCCAAATGAATCTCATAGTAGACACCACAGCTCACACATGCATGTTATATGCACTTATCAATTGTCAATTGCCCAGCTGTAATTTGTTTACCCAGCATGTTAGTTATCTTATTGGAGAGACACCACTAGTGAACTGTGGACCCCGGTCCATTCTTTTACATCTGAAATACAATCTACTGCAATCATTGTTCTCTACTGTTTTATGCAAACAAACATCATTTCCATTCGATACGTTTAACCCTTTGTTTTCAGCAAGCCGGTGAGATTGACAACCTCACTGTTAAGTTGGGGCAAAGTAATTTGATTGTGTTGTGCAGGTTCCACGTTGGCACCGGAATCCCTGGTGTTGCGCCGCACTACACTCCTTCACCAACACCTTCGAAGCAAACCTCGTTTTCCTACTGGTTCGATTAAACCTTGGTTTCATACTGAGGGAAAACTTGCTGCTGCACTCATCATACCTTCCTCTTGGGGTTCCCAACTGACGTGTGACGTACAAGCATGTTTCTCTGTTGCGGGAGATATTCCCTCGTCAACTAGCACACAACACGTTTTCTGGCGCCGTTGCCGGGGAAAACGAATTGCTTCTGCAAGGGGAGTCTCTCACACCCAATCTCTTTACTTTGTTATTTGTCTTGCTTAGTTTATTTTTATTTAGTCTTGTTTGCTCTCTTTATCAAAAACACAAAAAAATTAGTTACTTGTTTAATTCAGTTTGATTTTGTTTTTCAAAATGAGTACTCCTGAGAACACTAAGTTGTGTGACTTCACTAGCACAAACAACAATGATTTCATATGCACTCCTATTGCTCCACCTGCTTCTACAGCAGAATTTTATGAAATTAAACCTGCTCTATTAAATCTTGTTATGAAAGAGCAATTTTCTGGTGTTAGTACTGATGATGCTGCTGCCCATCTTAATAACTTTGTTGAACTTTGTGAAATGCAAAAGTATAAGGATATGGATGGGGATATTATAAAACTGAAACTTTTTCCTTTCTCCTTGAGAGGAGAAGAGCTAAAGAATGGTTGCTTTCTTTGCCTAGAAATAGTATTAATTCTTGGACAAAATGCAAAGATGCTTTCATAGGGAAATATTATCCTCCTGCTAAGATTATATCCTTGAGAAGTAGCATTATGAATTTTAAACAACTTGATAATGAACATGTTGCTCAAGCTTGGGAAAGAATGAAATCTTTGGTGAAGAATTGTCCCACTCATGGACTGACTACTTGGATGATCATCCAAACCTTTTATGCAGGATTAAATTTTTCCTCAAGGAACTTATTGGATTCAGCCTCTGGAGGAACCTTTATGTCCATCACTTTAGGTGCAGCAACAAAGCTACTTGATGATATGATGATCAACTATTCCGAATGGCACACCGAAAGAGCTCCTCAAGGTAAGAAGGTAAATTCTGTTGAAGAAACCTCCTCTTTGAGTGATAAGATTGATGCTATTATGTCTATGCTTGTGAATGGTAGATCTCATGTTGATCCTAATAATGTTCCTTTAGCTTCATTGGTTGCTCAAGAAGAGCATGTTGATGTAAACTTCATTAAAAACAACAACTTCAACAACAATGCTTATAGGAATAATTTTGGTAGCAACAATTATAAGCCTTATCCTTCAAATGGTTATGGCAATTCTTATGGTAATTCCTACAGCAACAATAGAAGTGTGTCCTCTGATCTTGAAGCTATGCTTAAAGAATTTATTAGCACACAAAAAGCTTTCAATAAAACTGTTGAGGAAAAGTTTGAAAAAATTGATGATCTTGTCTAAAGTTGATAGTCTTGCTCATGATGTTGAAATTCTAAAACTGAAAGTTATGCCTAATGAAGTTAAAGATATTAAGTCATTTGCTACAGCAAATGCCATCCAAGTTCGAATTGATAATAATATTAGGATGTTGGCTGAATTGCATGCTAGGTGGGAAAAAGAGGAAGAACTTGAAAAAGAGAATAGTATAGTTAGAGTTTGTACTATCACCACCACTAGTAATGCTAATGTTTCACATGCTAGTAACCTCCTACTATTGATGGTAATGTTATTGGTGTTGTAATGTCTCTACTACTTCTGCAAAGCGTTTGAAATTGCCTAAAACTGCTGAAACTTTTTCTGATAAAAGTGCTGAAATTTTTCAAACTATTGGAGACAATGGTTCCACCACCATTGACAATAATGATTTTGATTTTGATGATTGTAACATCTCTGAAGTTATTATGTTCTTGCAAAAATTAGCTAGAAGTCCCAATGCTAGCACTATTAATTTGGCTTTTACAAAGCATATTACAAATGCTCTTTTGCAAGCTAGGGAGGAGAAGTTGAAACTTAAAGCTTCTATTCCTAGGAAATTAGAAGATGGTTGGGAACCCATCATTAAGGTAAAGGTGAATGATTTTATTGCAATGCCTTGTGTGATCTTGGTGCAAGTATTTCGGTTTTGCCCAAGAAGCTTTATGATATTCTTGATTTGCCACCTTTGGAACATTGTTATTTGGATGTTTTTCTCGCTGATAATGCTATGAAGAAACCTTTGGGGCGAGTTAATGATGTTTTTATTACAGTAAACAATAACCTTGTCCCCGTTGATTTTATTGTTATGGATATTGAATGCAATGCATCTTGTCCTATTGTTTTGGGAAGACCTTTTCTTCGAACTGTTGGTGCCATCATTGATATGAAAGAAGGTAATATAAGGTACCAATTTCCTCTCAAGAAAGGTATGGAACACTTCCCTAGGAAGAGAATGAAGTTACCTTTTGACTCTATTGTTAGAGCAAGTTATGATGTTGATGCTTCTCTTGACAACACTTGATTTTCACTTTCTGCGCCTAGCTGAAAGGCGTTAAAGAAAAGCGCTTATGGGAGACAACCCATCGTTTTTATTTGCTGTTTTTGTTTTCTTTGAGTCAAGGAGTTTTGTTACTTCTGTAGCAACTCCTTTGTATCTTTATTTTATCGCAATGTTGTGCCAAGTAAAGTTCTATATTGAAAGTTGATGCAAGATTTGGATTTCTGCGCAGTGACAGATTTTTAGCTGTCACGGATTTGAGCTTATCTCCCTGTAGAAAATTCAAAAAATTCTGAAAAAATCACGCATATTCCTGAGATATGTACGCAACTTTCATTATTTTAGGCCAGATCCATCTGAGCAACTTAAGTGCCTCGAAAAAATTCGTCATTCCAGACTGTTCTGTTTTTGACAGATTCTGCCTTTTGTTTTGCATTCGCTCTTTTACTGTGTTTGTGTGGATTTCTTTGCTCCACAAAGCATTGGTGGCTGTAGCTAATGTCCAGAAGCTTTGGGATTGATTGTATCATTACAGAATATGAGAATTTTTGATTATGCACTAACCCTCTAATGAGAACTGTCTTGAGTTTGGTGTGAAGGAAGTTTTCAAGGATCAAGCGAGAAGGGTGATATTATGTGATCAAGAAGAGTGAAAAGCCTAAGCTTGGGGATGCCCCCGTGGTTCATCCCAACCATATTCAGAGAGACTCAAGCGTCTAAGCTTGGGCATCCCCTTCTTCATCAACAAACTTATCAGGTCATCTCTAGTGAAACTATATTTTAATTCTTTCACATCTTATGCGCTTTACTTGGAGCGTCTGTGTGTTTTTATTTTTGTTTTTGTTTGAATAAATTCGGATCCTAGCAATCCTTGTGTGGGAGAGAGACACGCTCCGCTTTTTCATGTGAATACTCATGTTCTTCACTTATATTTGTTGAGTATTCTTAACTAGCTACTGCAGTGCTTTTAGCTCCTGTTTTTCATGCATCTCTTCGAGCTGTTAGCACTTGTTTATAAATACTCTCTTGCTGCATTATATTATCATTTGGAGAGTTTATGTTTAAATAAATTATTGGTGTTTGTTTGGAAGAAAGAAAATGCTACATGTAGTAGTTGGTATTGGAAAAGACATATGCATTCTTGTAGATCATTGTCTTGTTTTGATTTGATGCTTTGCAATTGTTTTGAGCTCTCAAGTAGATCATGTTTAAGCTCTTGCATCATGTAGTTAAAGCCTAGTAGTGGAGAACTACCGTAGAGCTTGTTGAGACTTGGGATGCATATTTGTTCTCTCTAAGGTCTAGATATTTTCTGGTAAAATGTTTGAGCAACAAGGAAGACAGTGTAGAGTCTTATAATACTTGCAATATGTTTTTATGTGATTCTTGCTGTACCGGTTTATACTTGTGTTTGCTTCAAACAACCTTGCTAGCCTAAACTCTGTACTGAGAGGGAATGCTTCTCGTGCATCCAAAACTTGAGCCAAAACCCATGCCATTTGTGTCCACCATACCTACCTACTATGTGGTATTTCCTGCCATTCCAAGTATATTTCATGTGCTATTTAAACTATTCAAAACTTTATTACTCCTTATTTGTGTCAATGTTTTATAGCTCATGAGGAAGTATGTGGTGTTTTATCTTTCAATCTTGTCATTTACTTCTGACAGACTTTCACCTGGACTAGTGGCATATACATCCGCTTATCCAATAATTTGCAAAAAGAGCTGGCAACGGGGTGCCCAGCCCCAATTAATTACAACTTTCATTAATAATTCTCTTCACATGTTTTGCCCTGATTTATCAGTAAGCAACTTAATTTTGCAAATAGACACTCCTCCATGGTATGTGAATGTTGGAAGGCACCCGAGGATTCGGTTAGCCATGGCTTGTGTAAGCAAAAGGTTGGGAGGAGTGTCATCTATAAAGAAACTAAAATACATGTGTAAACAAAAGAGAAGAGGGATGATCTACCTTGCTGGTAGAGATAACGTCCTTCATGGGAGCCGCTCTTTGAAAGTCTGGTTGACAAGGGGGTTAGAGTGCCCACTACCATTCGTTGACAACAACAAACACCTCTCAAATACTTATTTTGTGCTCTCTATATGCTTTCGAAAACTTAAAAAGCTCTAGCACATGATTTAATCCCTGCTTCCCTCTGCGAAGGGCCTATCTTTTACTTTATGTTGAGTCAGTTTACCCTACTC